>OY735207.1:53282514-53340014 GCA_963457665.1 Thysanoteuthis rhombus
TCAAGCAGAAATGCTGTGTGCATCAGCAAGAGGGAGAATTCAATTTTGGTAGACTGTTGGAGAAAAACACCAGGACCTAATACATCTCTCTCCCAAGCATCTGGCTGGTCAGGGTCAGAGTGAATTGGAAATGGATAAGGCAACAAGTGGGCAACAGAGAATGGTAGGAGACACACATGGCTCTCCCATCTATTGCATATTGAGGCAGGGTGAGTGTAGATAGGGAAGTTAGTGTCTAATGGATTTAAATACTTTGTTGAAGAAAAAAACTTAGTTGAATTTCTGTCTGATTTTGCCTCTTTCTTGTCTGGATTTTACTGTGTATGCTGCTTTTTCATCATTGTTTTCCAGAAGCTGTTCTTCTGGCTTCAATGGAACATTTTAATTCACATTGGCTTTTCTTTGATTTTTTGTGCCACATGCAAATGCAATTTGCACGCAATTACACCACAAACCCTTATATATATATATATATATATATATATATATATATGCACACAATAATTAACGTTCCCCTATTCAGGGTTGAGCACTCTTCAAGTGAGGTAACTTGTTCATTGTAAGCTTATGCAATGCTCATCCAACATGGAATGGAGCATTCTGGTAGATGGGGAATATATGCGTAATTAAATATATTGCTTAAACTCAACCTTATTGGCCGTCCAGTTCCGTGGAGGATACCAGCCTCTGGATCTGAAGCTAAGGTTTTGATCCTACCTCGTGGTACTGGATGGGATAATGGATAGTCTATAGCCACACTGAAGAGTTGTAATACAACGAAACAGCTGTCTGTGGCTGACACAATAATATATATATATATATCTTTTAGAATTTATTTCTAGGTCATTCCATTCTTGATCAGACTGAGACCTTTTCAGTACCCACTCATGAGATTACATATCTATAGAGTGATACCTCTCTTAACTAAGACCTGTTCCACAGAACGTCTCGTTAAATGCAAATTTGTCAAGTGAATAATTACATATATAGGATATCTGTAATTTGTTTTGAATTAAAATATCAGACCCCTAAAACCTTAATAATAATTTTGTGAATAATTTGTAATGTATCAATTACTCTATAAATGTGGTATAAATACAAATAAACAGGGAAAGAACGTAATAACTTGATAAATGAATAATCTCATTATAATTTTTCCAGATGTATGTCCATTTGTCTGTCTAAAAATATGCACCCAGATATAAATTAGAGTAATTGTAAATAAAATCTAAATGATTCGGGATAGCTCCATAAAATTCCATAGCTTTTTGTTTTTTTTTCTGGCAAACTGGAAATATTTTGTTAAAAGATTTATTTTTGGCAATAGGGAAATCTTGCTAATTCTAAATTCATTTTAAAGGTCCTTTGCGTGTGTGTAGATATATATATACATATATAGAGAGAGATAGATACATACAAATATAGATATATCTGACACATGTTCAGATGATCCTCTCTCTCATGTTTTATTTAGAAAGATATTAAGTTTAAGGCTCCAAAATTCCACTACCAGATTGTCCAAGTGTGCATCATTACATAATAAGAAAAGAAGGATTTTTCCAAACTACAAGTGATCTTGACTTAAATCATTCTTGCTATCCTGAAGGAGAAAAACAAACTTATGATGTAAGTGGTGGCATCATGTTTCGGATCGTCTCAAAAACCTTGAAAGGAAATCTCGAAAAAAGATCCTCAAAGCTGAGTATTCGGAAGTACACAGTTGGGTACACCATGAAATAAGAATCTGCTTATACTAACATGAGTTAACCAGCTTCCTGATATTGATATGGATGCAGTGTGTGGTTGCTAGCAAAACCCCACATTTTCCAAATGTTGGATCGAGAAAAAAAAAAAAGAAATGAACAAATTCTGTGAGGAAAATGGAAAACTAAATACCAATCAAATTATTTCCAGGGATTTTTGTGCTCACTATGTATCAGGTTGATGCAGAGGTCCCCAGGGCCACCATTTGCTCAAAGTAAAGGAAATCTGTTTGCTTATTGGGTTGGGAGTTGGAGGCAGTCAGGGCTGAAATAATTGAGTGACACATATTGGAAATCAAAGACGAGGAACCCATAATAAAAACATTACATCGTAGAGATAAACCAACAATTTCCTAGTTCTGCGAGACTCACGCTATTGGCTCATCAACTTCTTCTATGCATTTGTTTGGTTAGCAAAGCTGTATAAGAAACCATCAACCAAAACTGCTAACATAGGTTTCACCAGTTTTCAAGTTGGTCTATCTTGTAGGCTATGTCTCAGGCATACAGGCTGCATTAATAGGGCTATAGTGCTAAAAATTTAAATATTTACTCCTCATCAAATCTACAAAAAATATTTTTCTTCATTTTTTGAATCCTCCCCCCATAATAGGTGTTTAGTTGGGTGGGTGGGGGGGTCAATTTGCAATGTAAATTTATGCTAAATTGATCACTTAATATGTGTCTCCTCGAAGATTCAGACTTTTCCAGTGACCCCACTGCTCAACAAAAGGCAAGAGAAGTAATTTATTCATTGATCATTCCTCTTTCCAATTCTATAATTGATCACCCCCAGCATGGCATGCTGCCAAATGATGTTGGTTATGTGACTGTTTTCATTGAGTGACTTACCAGACCAATTGATTTAATTTATATTTTTAAACTGCATCATTTATAATAACATATTGCATCTAACCATTCAATTCATATCTAATTTGTTGAATTTTAGATTTTAATAGTCCTAATGACTATGAGATGTGTATAATTGGTGGGTTAGAGCTGTATTACTGTTTCATCATCATGAGATCTCAGCAAAATGGAAAATCAGGCGCTTGTTGATTGTTAAGATACCTACACCAACTCATTATTAACCCACCTGTTGAAATACTGAGGTATGGGGTAACGTAATTATCAACCCATCAACTCAAATACTGAGGTATGAGGAATGTAATCATCAATCCATCATTTCAAATACTAAGTATGAGGTAATATGATTATCAACTCACCAGTTTAAATACTGAGGTTTGAGGTAACGTAATTATTGATCCACCAGTTTGAATATTGAGGTATGAGGTAATGTGATTATTAACTAACCAGTTCAAATACTGAAGTATGAGATAACATAATGGCAATAAATAAAATCAGTAAACTGAATTCAAATTTCGACCAAGGCTATTTATGCTTACTTTGCCCTGATGCTCTTGGGCATGGCATGAACCGATTTCTCTCAGCATGGACTCAAGTAAACTACATTTTTCTGCTTTACTGACGTGGGCAGTAGTAGCAGTCAAAAGCTCTTGTGCCCATTGTCAACCTAGACAGAGAGTTAGTTGCAAGACACAAGCAGGATTTCCTCCTTCGAGCTTCACCCTATGACATGAACATTGCCTCTTTACTCCAGTCTAAAAACACACATATGCACACAAACAAACGAACATGCAAAAAAGATTTCAGTATTTGCAATAACAAAAAAGACAGGTCTGGTTAGTTACTCAATAGAAACCGTCATATGAGCCACATCTGGTAGCATACTGTTTTGGGGTGATCAATTAAAAAAGTGGAAAAAGGTGTGATAAAGGAATATGTAACTTCTCTCATACATTTTTCGTTGAGCAGTGATCATTGAAAAGTCTAATTTTTCGAAAAACAAGCATGAATGCCGCTGGACACAATCTAGTGACTAGTTTAGCATCAACTTACATTGCAAATTGAACTTCCCACCAAAGACAAATTCAGGGGGTATTTATTAGAAATCTGAATAAACTTTTTACTAGATATAATGAGTAAATGTTCAAACTTTGGTGCAGCCTGTAAGCATCATACACAGCCAGCCAGACCAACTTGAAAACTGAAGAAACCTATGCAGACAGCCTTGGTTGACTGTTTCTAATAACAACCCAGCAAATTAAATGTCACAGAGACACAAAGCCGTAGTTCTCCTCAAATACTCAACCAAATTTACAACGGAGAATTTCAAGTCATTTTCACTACCACCCAGGAAGTTGGCAACATTCCATTAAATCTGAAACCATCCATTTATTCAGACCAAAAGAAAAATATCTGATCATCCCACATAGAGAGACATTTATAAATCTATCTATATAATGAACAGTGCAACCTTTTCATTTTGATTTCCACTTCTGTAACTTCTGCTAGAAAGCACAGGTACTACACTTTGATCCTGTCTGTCATTTCTTTACAGGTAATATGCTAGTTGTAAAATGAATAACATAAAGGCAGTGCTAGATCAATCAACAACATCTAATTCAGATCAAATTTATGCACTGAGTTCAATCGGGTTGATTATAAAAGCAAGTAACATATTCCTCGTGATGGGGTTAGGTAGAGGTGTAGCAGATAGAGGGGGCAGGAGGGGGTTATAATTGCACGGGGGAACCAACTAAAAGCTTTATAAATGGTATTTCACCTACGCAGTCTAACTGACATTATACAATAACAAGGATATATTTGTACATACATGAATTGCATAAATAATAATCCGGCCTTTGGGATTGTCTTTTTCTTTTCACTAGTTAAATGCTAGTGCATGTTTATTCATTGCGAGTTTTCCTTCTTTATCAATTTTCACAAACTCTGGATTCAGTAATAACTCCTCCAAGTCTCTCTCATGAAACCAATATCTTTGCCAGCAAGCCTTGTTGGGGTGATCAACTACAAAATTGGGAAAAGGGGTGATCCTTGAAAAAGTTATTTTCCTTGCCTTTTTCTGCATCACTAAAAATTTGCATTAAAAAAAAAAAACAACAAAAAAACAAGCATGAAAGTCTGGAGAGAAAATTTTGAGTGAAAAAAACTAGCTGAAAACTGGACTGTTTCAGCTTATTCCCACCCACCCAGTTGGCTGAATACTATATGTACATGGCCACCTCCCCAGGGACAAATACGTAACCCACTTCTTAAAACATTGACTGACTGTTGGTCCAGGCTGTTGGCTGAATAATTTTCGGATACAAAAGACAAAATCTATAAAGATTGATTTTCTTTCTAAATCTAACCCATAAATATGTATTGTATGTTGACTGAGATGTGCTGAATTTGATTCTAGTTTTATTCTTTCTCAAGGATGCATAGTTCTCAAGTTATAAGGGTACAAACATGAATATAAGCATTACAACTTTATATACATAGATGACATTGTTCAAATAAATGTCTAATTCCTTACGATTGAAAAATGACTCATTATAAGCTCAAAATGAATCACATCTCCAAGTCCTATAGTCTAACCTTCCTTCAATCTGACTAACAGTGGATCAAATCTTTTGATTCACATTTACGATCGGTTTGTGTTCCTATCAATGAATTCAATGAGTACAAATCCTGGAGTCTGACCCTCTTTTAATCTGATCAACATCTGATCGAAATGTTTTATTCATATTTTCTGTGCTCGTATTTCTACCAATCAATTCTATAGGTGCAAGTCCTGGAGTCTGACCTTCTTTTGATCCCAATCAACATTTGATCAAAATGTTTTATTCATATTTTCTATTTGTTTGTGTTTCTATCAATCCATTATCAGAAAGGTTATTATCAGATTGGAGATCAAGTAACATCGAAGCTGTGTAACCAGTTCACAAGATATTCAAAATCGCTGGATACTTTCTGGCAGACCCTGTATCCCTCTCTCTATATACATATATATATATATATACATACATATATGTATATATATATATATATATATATATATATATATATATATATATATATATATATATATATATATGTATTGAATCTCTGTGTTTGTACTGTTGGCCAATTTAAAAGTTTATGTAGGTCTTCTGTATATCAATTTGAATAAGAACAATAGTTCAAATGTACATTTTACTTGAACTGGTTTGTACATGAGACAAGATCTTCTTTCTTTCTGTAAGTATTTATAGTGCCTGCATTTGCTAAGGTAACATTGTTTTGTCCTGATATTCAAGTAAGATAAATCCCTTGGTATTCAGTGTCTATTTAGTAACCGGAATAACACTAGATCATTGTCAAACTAAAATATTTGCATAAGAGGTAGTGTATCTTGAAGATTTTCCAAGTCTGGTCCTCAGCAAACGTGAGGCAAAAGGAATCTACTTATATAACCTGGTGCAACGTGATTTTTATTCCTGGGTTATGGGTATTATTTCCTCATTGCTCATGTGTGAAAAGAATAGAAAATAGGTATTATTCCCTTCAAACTTTGCTTTTGTGACCAGGAGAGCAATATTTTGAAATTTACTCACATGCATCGTATAATGGGAGAATTCGCTTACTTTTTTTTTATTCGCATAAGGAAAAAAATCACAAGTTTTTCAGACAAGCAACAACATATCTTTTTAAATTAACAGGTATTTAAACTGTTGAACAAAAGAGATCACAGATTTAGAAGTGAATATTTTTTGATATTTATGATTGTATTATGTTACAAGGAGCAAGATGATGTCATTGTATGTCAGTGAAAAATATAAAAATTGTCATAAAAAATAAGACATGAGGACATGAATGACAATGCATAAGAAGATACAATGTGACATAACATAACATGATATCACACGACATAACGTGATATGAAATGGCATAACATGACATGAGATCATATATCAGAGTGACGTAATGCTAAAAGATAATTTTTGATAACCTTGCAATGCGATTTTATTTCAGGGGTAGTGAGCGTTATGTCCACGATACAGTTGTCCAAGGTGGTTCAACCAAGTTTCCTATTTTTGCCTTTGGTACAGTCTTCAAGTATCTTCCCTAAGCTGTTTAAGGAAAATAAGTAAATTACGAAATCTCCCGAGTTCTGATTACAAAAGCAAAGTTTGAAGGGAATAATAACCATTTGTTATACTTTTTGCATATAATCAATTGGAAAATGACACTTATTACCTAGGGGGAAAAAATGAAAAGATATTGCATAATGTTCTAACATGTATAATGCTTAGGAATATATATATTTTTCAGGAACATTCAGAGGAATTGTTTATAACTTAAAGAAGAGACATTATCATTCCTAATTTCGTATGGACTATTGAATTTCTTCTTTATTTTCTTTATGTAGTCAACACAACATTCTGGCTCATCCATTCTTCAGCATTCGTAAGGTACAGAAGATGCAAACCTTTTTTTCTCCACGTAATTATTCAGAAAAATAAAGGTTTGCCCCTTTTCTCAGATTATACACCTGATGATGTCTGAAAAGAAAAAAAATGGATCGGCCAAAACATTGTGATGACAGCATCAAGAATGCAAGGAGATTCAGTCGTCCAATCAAAATTTAGAATTTAGAAGAATGTAGGAGGGTATTCAACATTCCCAGACCCAGAAAATGGTAATTATAGTATTTAAGACTGAGATGTAGTAGGTTGCACTGGTTGGAGATACAGGAGGAAGAGGAAGAGGGTGTGCACTGCCTCTTTAACGGCTTGATGCAAAACAAATGCTTTTTAGGCCTTTTCAATTTTTTCACAAAAGCAGAAATGGAGAAAACCTGCGTTTTTTGTCAATCTTATATAAATTCGTTGAATGAGTAAATTGCAATTTAAAATTACCAATGCAGTGTTTGTTTCAAAGGTGCATGTTTGGAAGGAGCTGAAGTTTATAGTATATTTCTGTCCCCTCAGGTCAGATTTTTTTTCCTCAGGGAAAACTTAGGAGAGAAAGACAAAAATTGTAAACTTTTAAATAAACTAAAGTTGTCTGGTTGGATTGAATTTGGAAAAAAGATGTTGGTAAGATTGATGCAAAATGTATTCTGAAGAGCAAAAGTCAAGGGAGATAATTTATAGAAACTATGGAGAAAGATCTGTAATCTTCAAGTTTTTATTCATCTTCATTCAATTTCTTAAAAACCACAAATCCAAACAACCTCAAATTCGACACTGCAATGCCTTGTTTGCTGTTTGATATATCTGACAACATTAATAGAGCTGGACCTCCTCATGTCTAGAGAAAACAATTTTTTTTGCTATTATAAAATTCCATCCCTAAAAAGGTTTTTAGTAAGGAGATCAATTCACAATGTAAGTTTATGCTAAATTAGTCACTATTTTATAGTCATCAGCATACACACTTGTTTTTAGAAAATTTGGGTCTTTCAGTGAAAACTACTAAAAAAGGCGAGAGAAGTAACTAATCAATTGATCACCTTTTTTTCCAATTTGTTAAATGATCTCCCACAACATTGTATGCAGCCAAGAGACATTGGTCACTTGACTGTTTCTATCGAGTGACAGACTGATCGTATTTTTTTGCTATTTTTTTCATCAGTAAACTATCCATCTACTGCTCCTTTTTCTACGTATAACAATGAACTCTTCCACTCTTATTTACAAGTGAGAAAGACAAGCAAAAGCTGACTCAACAAACTTTATCTGCTGTGTTCAGCAAAAAATGTTTAAAAGAAAAATTGCTGCCAAAACAAACTTTCTTTTTTTTTTTCTCAAAAAATATCATCTTGCAGAAATTTAAATACAACTGTGATTTTCCAACAGGTAATAATTAGTATAAAATAATTCAAATTCTTGTCCTAAATTGCAAAGATGTGCAAAGATGTACAACGAGTTTGCATTAATTTCTACTAGTTCCAAGTCTGCTTTACTAAAAACAAAAACCTCATATAAAAGAGAGAAACTCTTTTTTGCCCTCATCCTTGAGTTTTTTTAGCATCCAGACAGCCAAGGCATGAAGCACTGCGGGGGTTAAAAAAAAGAAAAAGAAGTTCAATGCAGCTGTTGGACTTCATCAAATATATATATATATATATATATATATGTATATATATATATATGAGTTTATAATAATAGCCGGCAAGTGCAGCATAACCCAAAGACTGAAGTAAAAAAAAGAATTTACATTTTTTTTTGCATACATTTTGGGAATTAGGGGCCGGAAGTGTACAGGTTCCTGGTTATTAACAAAACTGCGGAATCAGTACGCAAAACATTTGACTCTTCCAAATAGCCGACTTTTTGTCTAACTCCAGCAGTAATTCAGGAGTTGACTTAGTTTTCCTACCGTAACACAAACAAGAACACTCCTCACCAAAATAGGAGATGTAAACCTATCTGTAAAATCCACAATCCCCCTACCATGAGTTGACCTTGCAGCCAACTGATTGCCAGGAGGTTGACATACTGATTGAGCAAAATTGACAAGTCATAGATATTGAAAACGATTTACCATACAAGTATGTACAAGTTTATTTCATTCTGATGAATAAATATATTCACATGAAAAATTAATATTTATTTATAATTTATTATTTATTACACAATACAAAAGTTGTAATGATCATGTTCACTCAGAATAGATGTTGTAGTGGAGTTTGATCCTGCAGCAACCAGTCTTGTCTTGTTGTTTTACCTCTGTCTTTATGGGCTTACAGTGTAGTAAAATAGTGCTCATCGTAAAGTATCTGTCTGTCTCGCATGTTCATAGGGAAATCTTAGCCACAGCAGAAGGCACAGATACTAGTACCAAACTGGTGAACTTCTTCAAGCCCAAAGCTCTGGATATAGATGAATAAACCAAATGAACTTACGAGAAGAAAAATAGCAGCGGGCCTTTAAACCAGCTAAGTAAAGCATTTTTTACAAATTTTTTTTTAATCCTGTTTCCTTGTTATTCCAAGTCTATCCTGTTTTGAATCCAAGTTTGAAATAATTCTAATTTTTTTTCCAACTCCCAAAACCACTTGGATATTCCCTTGCAGAAAAAAAAAAAAAAAAAAGATTTGACATAAAGCCAGTTTGCAGGATAAGGTGGGTCAATAGTGTGGGGGAATAAGATAAAAGACACTTCTCTTTATCTCGGACAATTTATGCCAGTGAATTTTGGCCACCTTTTCAAACCCCAAGCTCTGTACTAAGAGAATTATACCAAAAAAACTTTTAAGAAGAAAAATGTCAGCAGGTCTTCCAAATCTATTTTCCATAGGGTTTCTTCTTGAAGAAGATTTTTATGATTTTGAACCCATTTGCTGGAACAAAATTAATAAGATCTTCATTCATCACTTTTGTTACATAATTTTTATCTAAACTCGTCAATGCAACTTTCATTACCTTGTCCTCGGTTTGACAATTGAAAATACCGCCCACATAAGTTTTATTTTTGGGGGTGGGGGAGAGAGTTCAATTAGCAAAGTAAGTTTATCCTAAATTGATCCCTTAGTTAGCGTCTGGCAGCATTCACACTAGTTTTTTGGAAATTCTGGGTTTTTTAGTGATCACTGCCCAACAAAATGAGAAGTAACTTTTTTTCCAATTTTTTGATGGATTACCCTTAACACAGCATGGTACTTGAAGACATTTGTCACATTAGAGTGTCTATCAAGACATGAACCAGACCTGTTTTTTTTTTGTTTGTTTGGTCAAATCATGAATTTATGGTTCGAACCATACTGGTTACATTTCTATCAAGGTTATTCAATTCTAGCACCACCGCAGCTTTGTTCATGAGGTAAAAGGAAGCATACATGGCTGTGATGCATAATTTCCCTTGGAATGTTAGCTGGTTTGATAAATATTACCTATGATACTATCTACTTATATAATGAACTGTGTGATAATCATGGTTTTATTTCCATAACCCCTCGACTTGATAATGACAAATATGTTATCTCCTAACCAGCATTCTAAACAATGGACTTTTCCAATTAAATGAGTTTTCAGTTTCTGAAAAGCTGATCACACAGTAGAGTAGTTTGAAGTTCAATGGTAATTTTTTTTGTTTCACAATGAATTTATATTGATTTAGTTGTGATTAAATTCTTCAAATCAGATAAATGGAAAATATTTGAACCTTGAACAGCTTTACTATTACAACCACTCTTCAAACGTATGACTTCATATGTAGGAGGGATAGATTGGTATTCTTGGTCCCTTATCTCCTCACCCCAGGGTTGCCAGGTTAGCTTCCTCAAAATCAAATATGAATATATCAATAATCGGACCAAGTAGTAAATGTGAATTAAAGATTTATGAAGAAATATTTTCCTATGTAGCATGGACTACTTCAACTGAATCTATCCTTCCAGTCAATAATTTTTTTATCTTATAGAAATAATAACTTTTATTAGGGAAGTGAGTTGTGTGCATGTGGTTATTTTGATTCTGATGCGCTCTTGCAATAAGATCGTAGTTCATATTGTAATTCAATAGAGTTGATCTTTCCATCTTTCTACTTTGTGACGAATCAAAGATTAATACTGAACATAATTAATGAACTTGAATGATAGTTTCTTTTGGATGATGGTTGGTATACAGAGCTTTTGATCTTGGAAATATCAGTTTAAAATTATGCGGGGCCTTAAATTGGACAATTTTTGATGTCAGGTTGATTTAAAATTCTATTGGCCACACGGGGCTAGAACCGGACATAATGTTCAAAATTAGACATCTGGCAAACCTACCCTCGCCACTCCTTGTCTTCTATCACTCCTCCTACCACCCTCTTGCCTTCCCAGCACCTGCAAGGGGACCCACTTTTGGAATAACAGACATAGAGTATTCATGCATAACAAAAAATTAAACAAGCCAATCCCCCCGAATGAAGGGTGAGACTTTTTGAAACGAATTCATGCTCATTCTTTTCAAGTATCTCTGCATTTGCTCTGATGAAATGAATTTGATAAAAGATAGTCAAAAGAGATTAATCATAACAGTCGTGACCAATTTCAAGTTATCTAGTTTATAAATTATCATTTCCAAGGTCTTTGCTGAGGTTTTATGAGATATGATAGCCAAGGTTTTTGGTGATAATTCAGACAATTCCCAGGATTGAAAAAAACGAAACATCTTGATGTCAATAAATGGTTCATGATTGATAACTGACATAGCTAGGACCATTCATCCTTGAGAAAGAAGAGCAGCTTTAGGGTAACTTGCTCAAGAGTGTAATCCCTAGGATAGACAGATCAGGGGGATGCTATATCACTGAAGGAAAAGTGAAAACTTAGGTAGTTGCATGTTCAAATCCTCAAGGACACCAAACACATAACAAAAAGCGAAGGATGAGTTTAGTATAAATCCCTGATGGAAATTCTGTTCAAAATTGCAGAAGATCATCAGATACAACATTCATACGAGGAAAGTCAGAATATTGGCTTGAATTCAATATGTTTTTCAGACAGCTGAACTCATTCTATATGTAACTTATATTGTTTCCATAACGTTTTGATCAATCCTTTCCACAGACCTTAAGATGTACTTTCTGTATGGAAAAAGAGGATCTCTTGTTAGATATTGAGTAGTGTGATTGGTATGGAATATTTTAGAGGTATGTTGTTTCCTTGATAAGTACTTAACTTGGCGGAATTGAAAAAAGAAATCAATAGATTAGAATTAACAATTTCGAATGGTCATGGGTCAGATTTTTAAAATGTGTGTTTCGACAGCACGCGGAGCAGGGATCATCAATGAAGGAATCAAAATAGTAAACAATAACAGGCCAGGATGATAGAAATTTGATTTTGTCAGGTGTCAAGCAAAGTCCTTGACTGAAATGCTGAGTAAGATATAATCCAACAATTCAAAGCTAGATAGTTAACACAGAAATTCAATAACAAAGAATGCAGGATGACATAAAATGCCATATGATTCATACACAAAGCCACATAGAGCTATAGTTGATGTAGAACTAGATGGGTAGATTTAGAGGAAGAAGGGAATTTGCCAGGGATACCAGAGAGATTACCTTGGTCCTGCGCCAACAGCTCGGCCAGCCCCCTCCACAGAGGATGTGGTCAGCAGAAGTCAGCATTTCTAGCTAACCCCAGCCTTTTGACAAAGAAATGTAGAAAAACGAGAAGTGATCGTAAATCAGTATGTTTGTTTGACAAGTTGAGCTTCCATGACAGCTTTGCTGAGAGTTGTACCTACCAAGAATGTTGACAAGTTGTAAACAGCACCTTTCTTTGATTCTCAGATTCTCACGTTGTTCTAAGTACAAGATGCCTCAGTGTGAGAAAAGTCAAATAAACAAAATGGTGTTATAATTTCAATCGCCATCTCTTTCCTCCATCTCTACATTGACTAAATTGATCTGATGATAGTTCCTTTCAGCATTTACCAGGCAGCGAACAAGATGAAGTGACCAAACCAGACCTGATAGTGATTAAGTAACCAACATCAGATCCAACACACGTTGAGCAACGAGAGTAAGGAAGATGACAAAGCTTTTCTTCGCACACAGTATGTAACGTTCTCTTTCTGGTAGTGAAAAGTTAAAAACAGTAGCAAGCAGAATGTTTAAACGTTAAGAGCAATACATGTTATCTAAATTAATCTATCCTTAACAATGGGTGCAGTACATTATATCACAAGGGTTGCAATAAAAGCTTCAATATTTCCTTGAAAACCGCAAACACCATTTTTCTGTTGAGGGAATGTCCTGGGGTTTCCTACAACAGTACCTGCAGATCGAGCCATCAAAATGATGACAATTAGGCAAAGAGAGAACAGCAGTAGACAGGGAAATCTGACTGGTTAACAGAAGCTAGAATGACACTAACTGACTGGCTGAAAATCGTACATGGTGCCTCATGTGTCATACAACACAGGAAAAACTGAGTTTGAGGTCCTGACTTCTTTTTGATAGGAGGACTCAGTAGAGTTCCTTTCTCATCTTCAGCAAGGATGGTTAACACCCATTCATCGTAATAAGTTTGTTTTTTTTTACTTGACACAATGGCATACAGAAGGTTAGGATATCAAAATAAATGAATGAATAAAGAAGTAAAATGGAAAACAGGTTTGGTCAATCACTCAAACTGTCAGAAGACCAACATTTTTTGGCAGTATACCATGTTTGGAGGTGATAAATTGAAAATTGGAAAAAAGGTGATCCATGATTAAGTAACTTTTTTGCCTTTTGTAGGGCAGTGATCACTCGAAAAGTTTTAATTTTCAAAAAACAAGTGAGAATGCAGTAGGGTCTAAACTAGGGGATCAATTCGGCATAAACTTACATTGCAAATCGCAGCCCCTGGTAGAAACTTTTTTAGAAGGGGGATTTAAAAAGAACAAAAGATTTTTTTTCTGAACATAATAAAGAGTAAATGCTTAAAGATATCAGCCCAGAGCTCAATTGGTGCAGCCTGTATACATGATACATACATACATAGCCAGCCAGCAAGATCCACTTGAAAACTAAAGAAACCAATGGTGACAGTTTTTTTATTAAACAGTTTTGCTTTGAGAAAATAGAACAAATTTTCTTTTTACATCTATTTCAATCGTTGACTCATTTAACAAGTGCCCCACCCTGACCTTTGACCTTTATAATTTTCGAGAATTCATGCATGTTAAAAATCCACTTAGGGACTTGAACGAAACAGTAACAGATGCAAAACACATTCATAGAGCCACTGACATTTTATGTTGACTATCTATACAAAGTGCAGAGACCCACGGGTACTTATATAAAATGTTTGACTAGTTGAGGATTTTACAAGCAGATCGACGTACTGATCATTGTGAGCAACAGGTGAGAGGAGAGATGCCTGGATAAAAAGCAATCGTAGCAGTTGAAAAAAACATTTCTAGAAGCTATTCACCAAAACTGTCAACATAGGTTTCTTCAGTTTTCAAGTTGGTCTGGCTGGCTGTGTATGTATCACACATGGAACTAAAGGACTGAAAATTTTAGCATTTACTCCTTATTATGTTCACAAAAAATTTTTTTTGAAAATTCCCCCCTCCCTAGGTTTTCAGTGGGAGGGTTCAATTAGAAATGTGAATATATTCTAGATTGATCCTTAAGTTTGTTTTTGGCGGTGTTCATGCTTGTTCTTCAAAAATTTGGATCATCAGACAATAAAATGTGAGAGAAGTAACTTATTCATCAATTGTCCCTTTCTTTCTAATTTTTTTATTGATCGGCCCAACACGGCATTCTGCCAAAAGACATTCGTCACATGATGGTTTCTATTGAGTGATCAACTAGAATTGTTCATTTTATATGAGTATAAGTATATTGAAAGGGGAGGTATGGATGGACCAGCAGTTAGCAGTACGGAAAATGCAATCGTTGAACCGAGTTTCCAAAATCCAGCTGAGACAATGTGTAATGCCTTCACACTAATGCCTTTTGGAAAAACATAAATCAATGGGTAAAATAGATATCTGGGAAAAGTCTGACCTTGAGAGGCTGGTAATAAACAGAGAAAGAAGTATTCCTGGAAGGCATGGTCAACAGGGCTCTGGTGAAGCTTTGACGGGATTAGTAAGCCTGATGTGAAATATCCCAAATAAATGCTCAATGGTACAAACAGAAGGATGATGCATATTCATTTTTTATCAACTCTTAAATTCCTGAACCACTTGAAACCTGTCCTCAAGTCAGTTGAACTCTTCAATGTATCCGATTTGGAAAAAAAAATGGAACTCTTTCGTAAATTGAATAAAAAGAAATTACCTGAAAGTGAGAGGACGTAACTCTGGTGAGAAGTTATCCCCCTGGAATTGATTTTTTTTCAAACTATGAATTTAAGAGTTGAAATACACCAAGAGAACCTGAACTCTCTAAGGAGACATGAATCATAAAGAATTTGTTCTCAAGAGTAAATGCACCTCAGTAAAAGCATACATACATGAAGTGCTATTCAATTTATTAGGGAGCTTTCAACTCTTAAATTCATGAACCACTTCATACTGCTCCTAAAGATAGCGGAACCCTTCAATGTATAGAATTTGAAAACAATGGAAATCTTTTGAGGATAGAATGAAAAAAAAAAAAATCGAAAACAGGTCTGGTTAGTCACTCAATAGAAACCGTCATGTGACCAATGTCTTTTGGCGGCATGCTATGTTGGGAGATGGAAATTAGAAAAAGAAGTGGACAATGAATGAGCGGTGATCACTAGAGAAAGTACGAATTTGAAAAAAAAAAAAAAGCATGAACACTACTGGACATAAAGTTCAGGACCAATTTAGCATAGACTTACATCATGAATTGACCCTCACAAAAATGCGTAGTTATTCATACCCCCCCCATTCCATTGCTGAAGCCTGGATGTGCAACACAAGCCAGCCAGACCCACTCAAAAATTGAAAAAACCTATGTAGATTTTGACAGTTTTCATTGATGGTTTCTGAAAATGAGGTTGTTTTTCAAATAAAATTTTTTACTGAGTGTAAAGAATACACATATACACATACGTGTGTGTGTGTGCATATATACATATATATTACACTGTATGTATGGGCATACCAGCACATGCATGCACATAAATATACACATATGAGTATATATAAATATATATATATATATATATATATATATATATATATATATATCTAGTCCCTCCATAAAGACATCCCCATTAGCCAATTATAGATAAGACAGAAGTTACATTTTTATATCCCAAAGCAAATTTGTTTTCTATTTATCTAACTGTATTCAACTCTTTGAAAGGCAGTAAATTAAACTGATTAAGTGGACTATTATTAAGACGGCTGTCTATAAATTTGTACATTCCATCAGTCCTTTTCTTCTTTTTGTTAGGTGGACATTTACCTCCATATGATTTGTGCCCTGTTTATACGCAAACAATGACATTGCATGCTCAAATATCACAAATATCTGGTATATAAGTTATAAATATTTTTCAGTCTCACACACTCATATATATATACATATATATATATATATATATATATATATATATATATATATGTATATATATATACATACATGCTCCTGGCAGTGGTCTCTGGTTCCACATGGTACATTTTAATACACACTCACACAGTACACACCACTGATGATGGGAAAAATCCTGAAACATGTATGGACTATTTACTTATAAGGATTAATATACCTTACCACCAAACACTTCACTCCCGAGTCTGTCTCACTCTCTACAGTACACATTATATATATACATACATATATATATATACATATACATACACATATATATATATATATATATATACATACATATATATATACATATATCTATATATATATATATACATACATATATATATACATACATACGATGTATGACGGGTTTATCTCATGAAAGTGCTTGATACGAAAACATCTAATAAGAGTAGAGCTTTATATATGGGAAAAAAATGGATTTGTTACACAAACATGTTCATGTTTCTGCCCCTTGGGCTTCTTCAGGCGAATGATTCAATTTATTCGGATCCCTATTTATAATCTTATTGGGCGATACATATTTTCATTTTTTTTATTCCTCTGAGTAGTAACATGTTTTGGATTTTGTTATTTGAGTTAGATTTGTTTTAATTGAAATTTCGATTTTAGTTTTCACATTCTTCTCCTCTTTATGCAATTGATTTGTGGGTTTTAAAATTGTTTTAGATATTATACAGGTTAATTTATCTGTTGGTAATTTTTGCGGTCTTCTACTATTACTTCTTTCGAATTCTTGTTAGTTTTTTTCATCACCAGAAGAGGAAGGATCACCAACATGACTGATAAAAAGTGTCTGAAACACTCCTAATACAACCAAAATAATTCATAGCAACCAACCACAAATACAGAGATTAAAACCTCACTTCTCCTACTCTAACTAAATGCAAAACATCAGCAAAGACATAAGCAAAGACATAATAGAAAAAATCAAATCAATAATCAATAAACAAAAACAATGGACTAAAAAACCTGACATTGATGACTTTGATGTTCCAATACGAAGTCTGGATTCAGTGGAGATATTGGACTTGATTGGTTTATACATTTACCAGAAAATTATATTCTAAAAACATAGGACTTTGCTATTTGTCAAAATATCAGTTGGCAAAAATACGAAAAGATTGAAAAAATACATTAAGGAAATAAAGAAAATGAACTTAAAAGTAGAAATTAGGGACAGCATAAAAATAATACTCAGTTTAGATGTAACTTCTAATCTAAATGATAAGACCTACAAACCATATAAAAAAAAAAATTTTGAACTTATAAATGATAACACAAAATCTAGTCATAAAAAAGATCCTATAGTCCATAGAAAACAATCACATATTTTCTCAAATGTCCTTGTTTTGAAAACAGCAAATTTTTGCAAAAAGAACAAAATTTTATTGCAATCAGCACAAGGCATATATTAAGGCAGATTTTGTGGTTCTGATTGCTATATTTCAGGAAATTTAAAAAAAAAATTGATTTAAATGTTCAAATGAGTTGAACTGGGTATTGTTAAACAACCTTGATAAAATTTTGTAAAGAATCAATCTAGGAGATTAGAAAAGGCAAACTAACATTGAAATATTTGCTGAAATAGTGAGTTAAATAGCCTTAAACTAAACCAATACTTATATGGAAAGAATGCAATCATAGAAAAAAAACACAGTTTGCGCTTGAATTATAAAATTTGTTCTCAAATGTCTGTCTACAGGTTTTATTTGGAGATTATCCAGCCATTTTGAATATCTTTAGAACTGACTTCATGGCTTAGTTGTAACCACACAACCAATCAGATGGGATTTTGCTGCACATGCAAGAAAAGACTCTCTGGTAGGATTACTTAATCAGTGAAATGCCATAGAATGAGCTTCTGTACTGAGTAACAGTCACATTCACAACGATCCAGCCTGCGTATTCTTCATGTCCTGTGTAGACAAAACCCAAGTCTGTCAGTCCCTCTACAGTTTAGATTAAGCTCGCAGTAACTTATGGCTTCTAGAGAGAAATTTCAGTCTGTAGAAATAAGGAAGAAGGGGATATGCAGTTGATGGCTACCCTGAAAGAGGACTTTTCAGACTTTTTAAAAGTGGAGGGGATGCTGGGATAAATGTGTGAGATCTTAATGGGAGCATTTTGAAGGGCACAAAGGCACTATTGACCTAGGCTATTTTTTTTTTTTTAGGCAATATCAAAATGCAGAATAATTTCAGCAAAGAACTTGTACAGTCTCACTTTGACACAACGGAGGGTTCGGTCCAGCAATAACATTTATGATAAAAAGTGTTGGATATTTGACAAAAAACCCGAATGCCTTCTATGTCTCACGTGCTTGTCAATGTGAGAGAATAGGTTTTTCGCTACAAACAGGGTCAATCAATCTAGCCTTTGCCAAAACGTGTCCGCCTCAAACAAAATTCTTTTGTACATTACATGTTTAGGCATAAAAAATACATAAATTCATTAATTAATTCCTTGTTTTTTCTACTGGAGTTATTTGTATTTTAATTCCCCTCTGGCTCCGTAAACAAGATCACTTAAAAATTTTTTTTATCTGATAATATCCAGCAGTAAATATACAGTTTCCTATCAACAGTTATGTGGAGAATGTGTGCCCCAAGCAGGATTAATAGAGAGACATCTGTGCTAATATGCAGACAGCCATAATCATAGGTAGGTAGGTAGGTAGCAAGGACATCATATGCCACGGCTTTGTCAACTTTGGTGCGTCTTTGTCTCTGTGACACATTATTACGATTTAATCTCTCTCTACTACAGCTCCGCCGGCCGACAGGAAAGTGGCCGGATCATTATTTCAGTTCCAAGTGGCTCATCTTCAGGGAAAGGTTAAACAAATTGAAGAAGAATTACTTTCTTCTCTTAAAGGTTATTTATTCAGCTGTTTGGAAAGTAAAATAAAATTTCCAATAAAGATAAAAAAAAAAAATAGAAACTGCCATATCACCAATGTCTTTTGGCAGCATGCTGTGTTGGGGATGATTAATTACAAAATGAAAAAGTGAAAAAAAAAAGGGTAAGTTACTTCTCTCACCGTTTGTTAGGTAGAGAGTGGTCACTAAAAAAGCATGAATTTTCAAAAAACAAATGTGAATGCTGCTGGACACAAACTAGGTGATCAATTTGGCAAAAACTTACATTGCTAATTGGAAACCCCCCCACCCCCACTAAAGACCAATTGGGTAGATGGTGCAAAAAAGAAAAAAGAAAGGTTATTTTATACTTGATAATGAGTAAATGTTGAAAATTCCAGTCTTGTAGTTCCATTGGTGTGGCCTGTACACGTGATACATAGTCAGCAGGACTAACTTAAAAACTGAAGAAAACTTATGTTGATAGCTTTGGTTGACGATTTATAACAAAATGGATGCAAATGTAATTCAATTGAAATCCATTATTTTATTTGATAGCATATTAGACCTTCTTTTTTGAAGTGAATATTTAGAAAAAATGCATTTTTCAGAATTCTTCTCATTTATCACCCATTTTTTCTAAAAGTCCTCCTCAAGTTCTGGGCAAAGTGGAGGTGGACAGATAAGGTTAAGTTTATCTTTCGGGCCTTTTTCTAAAGAAAAGAAAGGGAGGTGTATGTTGTTAAATGTGCTTATAGTCATCAGAAACAAAATATAAAAAACTATTATACCTGACAATAAAATTCTAGAGCTTTTCCTGAAAAGGGAGCTACAAAGTCAGAATGGACATCTTCTTTATTTCTGAATGTCCTGGCACTTGAAAAATATTCTAATGATTCAAATGACAACAATGAACAACTTTTAAAAACTTTCTTCTTGTTCCTGGGTAATAAGAGTTATTTCCTGATAGATTATGTCTAAAAAGTATAGAAAATGTCAATTATTCCTATCTAAGTTTGCTTTTGCAACCAGGACCATGATGCTTTGATATATACTCATTTCCAATTGGATAATGGGTGAATTTGTACATTTTTGATCTCATGAAATAAGAAAATCAATTACACATGACTATCACAGTTCTGGTCAGGAACGCAAATTTCAAAGGAAATGATAGCCATTTTCTATACTTTTACAGATAAACAATTAGAAAATAACATTCATTAACCAGAAACAAAAATCATGTTGTGCAGTGTAATCCAAAGTGGGGTTTGATGAATATGGAAAATGGGGTAAAACTTCCAAACCGAATCAATTTATTTTCTTCAAGATTTATTTTGTCAATAGATGTCTTGTGTTGTGATGCTAAGGGTTGACAACCTTTCCAGCCTCTGAAACTGCTCCTTTTTTGGGTAAAGCACCTGAAATATGCTTGAGTTGTCAACAATAAAGATTTGCAATGATGGTTTTTCTACAACCCAGTGACTGATACCTTCTACCTTTTATAAACTAATATGACAAAATCGCGTGGGATACACCGGTTTTAGTACAATCATCAAAGTTAAGCAACATCTAGTCAAGTCAATATCAAGATGAGGGGCAGTGGAACTCGGGAACAACCCTTCTCCCTTGGTAGCTCAAGTCCTGGAATTGCTAAAGCCGTCTGAGAAGTTAATAAGAACCATACAGAGAGTAACTCATAATGGACAATGCATTTCTTGTTCCACCAAATGAACATCAAAATGTTCTGTCGATGAAACCCTGGTTTCCATGTTTGGATTGGTTTGACAAAAGATAATAACCACTGCTTGTTCTGTCTTTGCAAATTCATCTGCTCTCTTCAGTGGCATGCCTGTGAGAGAACAGGGAGAAGTTGATTCATGCCACTCATAAAGGTGGCAGTCCCCAGTGAACATAGTCAGCCTCAGTCAAAACTCGAACTTGATTTGTCGAGTCCATTCTTGGCGTTGGTAACTGTTATATACACATACACTTATCCACATGACATATCTGTATACATCCGTTTGTATTAGCAAATAAATACAATATAATGCATTTATATTATCAAGGAATCAATATATAATCCGACAGAAATAATCATAGATGCATTATATTACTTTGAAACTATATTTGAAATGACCTCTCCTTATAACATGGTGAATGTACCATCAGGCCTAGACAGCGTAAATAGAATAAACATGAGAATGGGGCTGCTGCAAGAATTGGACCTGTGACTGATAGATAGCTGCTCTAATGTAGTCTCCAACCACTGAGCTGAACAGCCCACTGGTGTGGCAAAGGCCAAAATAACTGCCACATGTCCAAATTCTGACATTATTCATTTACTGTCCCTATCTGCTCAATCTGTTTCTCAAAGCGGACAATTATGTTATCAAGAAATGGATACATAATTCAATAGAAATAATTATATACGTGCGTTATATCGCTTTAAAACTCTACTTAGAATGGCTGCCCATTGATACATTGTGAATGAATCATTTGGCTTAGTAAAAATAGAATGAACAATTAGAAAGAAAATGGGCTGCAGCTGGAATAGAAACCCAAGTCATACCTATCCTGTTCTAACTGATGCATGGCAAAATGTTCTGTTGATGAAGCCCTGGTTTCATAATAAATATAAAGTGCATTTAAGCATAATAAGAAGTAGACAGGGAATCAATCCCCCAGGTAGCAAAAAGATGACAAATCCATGTCAGTATACATTCGTATGATTATATAGATAAAGATAAACAATTTAAAAATATTTTAGGCTTGGTTCCACAGAGCTGGAATTAATCAGCCAAGTTGTGTGTGGATTTCCTAGGGTTGGTCTCCAGAACAGGCCAATGTCACACTGGTTATATCTCACTGTGAAATTGAAGAGCCCCACCCAAGACCAACCTATAAGCCGCCAGCCAAGAATCTTACACAAACAACACTGAAGTGTGTCAGCAGACATACAGAATTATCTCTTTTGAATATAGATATTTATTGAGCCAAATTTAGTCTGACACAAGGCTGCAAGCACTGAGCACCCAGAGAAGATCGAGCTCACTGCAGTAGTGATGATTTACTAGATTAGCTTACTAGCCATTACTCAGTAAGGTCCAACTAACTTACAGTTATATTGATTGGTCAGACAGGTTTGCCAACTATTACAACCCTGTGAGGTGCCCTAGGGTTTTTCACTGGGCTTCGCTTTTCACAAGGCCACTTAATTAGGACCTAACTCATAGAAATGGTCTGCTAGACTAGCTCCTTAACCATAACTCCACAGCATGGCACTTGCTTCTGGTGAATATCACTCAGATGTAGGGCTTGGAATTATAGCCTGACAACTTTCAGTTCCACTCACTAATATAAGATTAGTGAGCCTCATTATATCGCATGACTTTTTTTAATGATAAATCAACTCAGAATAAGATTGGTTGCCTGAGTGTAAAACTCCATTCCAACTCCTATTCTGACTAAAGATGATTACAACAATTTTTGTATAGTATATACAATATGTTCATTTTATAAATGTGAATTGATCCAACAGAATGTTGATGAAAGCAATAATTGGAAGGTGAAGAGAAAAACTTGAGTTAAAGCAAGTATTTGATCTCAAAATTTTTTGTTATTCTGTGGGCAGCTTTTGATGAATTTTGATGGGTGCCGGCCATCTTTTCAGAGATCTTTCTCATCTTCTTCACAGACCCCACTCATTTCAAACAAAACACAAACCCAGATACAAACACCGTCCTTCCTGCTCCTACTAAACAACCAAACCACACAGAGATATCCTCATTTCTTTCCTCGACCTGAAACATGTACAAACAGCAAAATTTTTTGTGAACTGCTGCAATTTTTTTCTCTGAAAAGATGGCTGGCACCCGCTGAAATGCATTGAAACAGCTATCACAGAAAATTTTTTCTGAAATCCTTCAACTAAAACCTAGCTTGAAAAGAAAGCATTTCACAAATGATATGGATAGCAAATGAGGATATTAATTATACATTAGCTCAGAAGTTGGCAAACTGTTTTGGATATGGGCCAGATTTCGAATGTTTCAATGTCTTGAGAGCCAAGGTAAATATGAAAATGAATCAATGATCATACAAGGCCATGAAAATAACCTGGTTTTAATTACTTTATTTCTTTTCATTATAGGTGTAAATACCAATATAAACTTACAAGTGCTATCAATCAATGAGAACTATGAAATCTTTTTTTTTGGTAGGGGAACAAAATATTGTCAAATTGTGGTTCAAATTTTATATGTTTAAATAAAACAGCAGGAATGTGTAGTGTTGAAAACATCTTTAGCAATTAAACATTGATTCGTTCGAAGCCATTGCAAAGATAAGATCTTTTCTCTATCTTCCAATTCCGAAATTTAATGCTCACTGACTAAAGATAAATGAGGAAAACAAACAATTTTTGTATCCAACATCATATATTTGATAAAGTTGATGAAATAATGCCATGGGCTGGATTTGACCTACTGACTGTAGTTTGCCGATGAGCTTATTAGAGGCGAGGTCATTTCTCATGACATGAATTTGATGAAGCAAACTTTTGGGAAAATCATATTGAAAATTCACAATAATCTGAATAATTATTAGGTCCCAAGGAGAGTGCTTTGAAGGAAATAAGGAACCATTGCTTTAGGTCGGCTATTTTCTCATTAATATCAAATAGCTGTATACATTCTAGACTGACCTCATATATGATAGATATCTGTATCTCTATGCCAATATTGATATCATCTTGATAGATCTCTATTGATTATCATTGACAAGATCTTGAATACTGCCTATTTCTTTCAATTGGAATAGAAGAACAAATAAAACAGGTTTGGTTAGTCACTCAGTAGAAATCATCACATGACCAGGCTGTGTTGGAGGTGATCAATTAAAAAAACCTTATTTTGGTAGGAAATTTGAAAAAAAAAAAAAAAAAGGAAAGTTTTTTCTAGACATAATAAGTAAAAGTTGAAATGTTTGGCCTTCTAGCTCCACTGGTGCAGCCTGTACATGTGACATTTACATAGCCAGCCATCACTTGAGAACTGAGAAAAACCTACTCAGACAGTTTTGGTCGGTGGTTTTGGCAAAAAATAGTTAAATATTGTCCTATACAAGAACCAGAACGGTTGTCACGTGTTAAACATTTGCTGGATTGAAATCTTGTTCAAGTATATCAAAATTCCATCCTGTCATCACCCGCTGAATATCAGTTTAGGGAAGGTTCAGTGGGAAGGAGGGAACCCTGTTGCCCCAGGGAGATTTGCAAATAAATAAATAAATAAACACATTGTTATGCCCCATCCATGGTTTTACTTTTTGTGATTTCACTTACCCAGGGTCAACGCAAGAAATAAAGAATTTGTACGTAATAATGGTCCCAATGCACAAGAGTAATGATGCTGGCAATTCAGATATGCCGAAGAGAAGCCGTAATGAGCTCTCTTCAAGTGGAAAGGTGAAAGTTCTTTGTTTATGGTCTTAAACTCACACGTATACACATATATATTAGGGTGCTTTGTAAGTAATTATGGATTTTCATGTTTGAAAAGTGTGTATTTTTGTGTTGAATTCTGCGAGTTTTTTTTTTCTCATTGAACTTCACTAAACACTATAAATGACACACTACCGGATATAAGAAATGAATCCAAATGTCATTTTGTACCATTCAAGTCTGGTCTTGCCTTAGTCAGTAGACTTAAAATTTATAGCAGGGAACACCCTAATATATGAATATGAATAAACTGATGTGAATATGGACTTACACGCACAAATATAATGTTTGTTTGTGCTTGAATATTCACATGTACAGACACAGACACATAAAGAAACACAAACACATCCTCTACCAGCACAGAAACCCAAATCCACCCAATGAAAACGATAGAAACAGGACAGGCAAAACTTCATAAAAGAGATTACTTTGTTTGTTGAAAAGTGAAACTATTTATTATTAATCCTTCATAATTGATGAAACAATCATCATTTTTTGACAAAACAGGTACATTATTCTATAATATGATAGACACATGGTCACCTCAATATAGGATTATAATTAGTGTATTATTCTAGCAGACCCTTATTACTGTGCAGCGAGTTTGATTCTGACTGGGTACTACCTCACATTTGGGCCCTAGAGACAGACTAAGCTAAGCTTAGTAACTATCTTCATGCATGTGCATTTGAATAGTATCTATATTTGGCAGAGAGCCTGGCTCATATGACAGTTTGTAATGGTTAAACTTAGCAACCTTCATGCTACAGTATTGCATATCGGAGACCATCAACAAAAAATGTCACCAAAATTTTCAACATAAGTTTCTTCAGTTTTGAAGTTGGTCTAGTGGGCTGGCTGTGTATGTATGTGTCGTGCATAAAAGCTGCACCAAAGGAGCTAGAAGGCTGAAAATTTGAACATTTACTCCTCATCAAGTCTACAAAAAGCGTACATTTTTTTCCAAAATCTCCAATTGTATGTGTGCGTGTGTGTGGGGGGATTTTCCATGTAAGTTTATGCTAGATTGGTCCCTTAGTTCGTGTCCAGCAGCATTCATGCTTGTTTTCTGGAAATTAGTGATCACTGCCCAACTAAAGGTGAGAGAAGTAACATTCAGTGATAACCCCTTTTTCGAATTTTGTAATTGATCATCCTAACACAGCATGCTGCCTAAAGAGATTGGTTGCATGACAGTTTCTATTGGTTGACTAACCAGACCTGGTTTTTTTATTTGTAAATTTTTTTTTGGTCACCTTAAGCAAGGCCTTCGAGACACTTTTCTCTTTGAAAGTAATAGTGGAATTATTTATGTCACAGAATTTAGACCAGTAAAAACATGTTAGAATGGCTTATTAATTCACCAAGCCTTTCTATCATGGACACAGAGCCAATACTTTCTGATCTTGTTTAGTTTGTCATGCTATCTTATATTTTGCAAGCCACAGTTTTGTAAATGATCTCTAGGGATCCACGTAGTGAGTCATGATGTCTATCAGTTGTCTGATACTTTTGCAACTTGACCAGCCCATTGCCATTTAAGTTTTCTAATGGATTCTATGATATCCCTAACTCCTGTTTTTTCCCTAATATAGAGTACTATTCTGTGATCTCTCCAAATGATGTTGTGCATGATTCTTTTCGGGGGATATTGGTCATAGTTCTCAGTTTGTGGAGCAATCTTCTGGTTAGGTTCCATGTTTCAGCTCCATAAGAGGATGCATTGGTTATAGACCCTTCTTCTTAAGACTAATGGGATTTTCTTCTTCTTAAGGGTTGAGCTTACTCTACAGAAAGCTTGCCATTCTAGAGTGATTCTTTGCTTGATTTCTTCTCTTTTGAGGATTTCATGGGAGTTTTGTTGGAAACATTGAGACTTGATATGATTAAAATGGAGACTAAAAACACAATAAAATACTCAAAATGACTTAAGAGCGATAAAAGAAATTGTTAAAATGTTAAAAATGACTTATTGCTGTTGGAATTATATAAGTTAGAAACACTAAAGATGAAGGAATTACTTTGAGCAAGAAGAGAATTGAAAATGACCAATATTAAGTAAGGCACTTGTTCACCCTAGATCTAAAAAGATCAAGATGGTACTCATCATGAAAACAGCGAGAAAATGCAGACTTATTAACATTTTCCATCAGACACTCAACAAAGTCTTGATTTAAACATGGAGGTAACGGCTAGGCAAGAAGGAGGACCACATTTTTGAAATGGTGATTAAATAACTTTACTCGTTGCTTTTAGGGTCACACTGTCAGATGCTGACATTTTAGAGAAGAGAAAAAAAAAATAGTCCAAGTATTTGGGGATCTTTTTCTGGCTTCAGATAAAAATGCTTTTCTCTACAGCTTTTACATATGTTGTACCTATGTATATAATGTTGATATGAATATAAGTAGGTAAGTATTTTTGTACTCTTATAACTTGAGAATTAAACATCTGAGACAAAAAAATAGAATAATTGAATTCAGCGCGTCTCAATCTATGTCCAGCACACAATTTATCTTGAATGATTTTTTCTATTTTTTTGCATCTGAAATTTATCCAACTAACAGAAAGCCTGTGGTCAGCAGTCAGTTAGAGTTTTAAATGATCTGCTTTTTGCCCAGGGGTAGGAGAGATGGCCATGCACAGATAGATTCAACCCAGGGGATTTCTGCAGGAACTAAGCAAAAGGTTTCACATAAGGCGGGAGACAAAGATAATATCACACTTTTTTTCTCCAATTTTTAGACTTATAACATTTATATTTCATGTTCTTGATAATGACCAGAGAAAATGGTTGAAAGATTTAGAACTTTTACTTAAAGACAATTCTTACACATACTTGATCCAAATATTCATTACTTTGACATGAGTCTTAATTTTCACTTGCATAAGACAAATTTGCATCAAGAGAATCAATAGGAATAATTACAGGTTGAATGTCTTCTATTTGGCAACCTCCAGACTTGGTTATTGCTGGACTACAAGAAATGTCATACTACAGAAATTGACTGTGACCCATTTTTTCAACAAAAAACTTGAAAATTTGGCTCTTTTGTTTCTTTGAATCATATACAATAGAGAATCCAATCCCATAATAGTCACACATTCTCTTTACAGAAGTTCCTTAGTCTAATTTTTTTCAAATAACTCCACCTTTTCAAACATATATTATATTTTATATTCACACTTTATAGCACAAGCACCATCTTCTGCAACTTATGGTCTCTTGGATGATATTCTGTAAAGCTAAAGTACAATTTAATACATGAGATTAACAGGACTATACCAGCGAAATACTTCAATGCAGAAATTTTGAAATAATTCTAATAATAAAAGTATTATAGTTGAAATTTTGTCAAACGGGGATCAGTTATAAGAAAGGTGACAAATGATCTTGGTGGCTATCAGGGGCGTGGCGGAGGGTGACTCCAAAAGCTTCATGAATAGAAGTTGACTTCCTGCATTTCTACTAACATTATGTTGGAGGAGGTACTTCAAGTAGCCAAACCACACTGCCTCCAAATCTCCAGCTACACCACTGGTGACTATTTCCATGCAACCAATGGCAGCTAATCTCACCAGTAATAAAAAGATTGTAAATAAAATAGCTTATCAAGCACCAGGTACAGAAATAATGTGTTTAGCTTTGTACATCAGGTCAGAGAGGAACGATCAGTAGCACAAAAAAAAACAGATGCTGCATGAAGTTTTAAAGACTTAGCTTCAGGCTAAGTTGAGCAGGTTTAAGCCAGGCTTAAAAAGCATTCCAACACAACCGACAGGTGTCCTTTACTTAGGTATTTATGATTTATAATTCAATTAATAAAAATAATGTAAACATCTGTCATAAAGAACCCTTTGTTGAACATAAATCTCAATAATGTTTCATTTATGTTTTCTTACCTAGCCTACTGAAGTACACCCCCTCACACACATGCACACACATTAATATACACATATATCTATTGATACCAATAATACTACTTAATTTTGAAATAATTCTAGTAATAAAAGTATTAGTTGAAATTTTGAAATTTGATATTTATCAAGTAGAAAGTGTATTAAAAAATAATATTACAGAGTAATACTTAATGATTACAGAAGATTAGAGAGAAAAAAAAACTCTACATTTGTTACATGGCAAATCCATTCTTCAAGAGTCATATATATATATATATATATATATGAATTAGGAAAGACAGTTTAAGAAACAAAATTTTACTCAAACCAAGTTATTTATGACAGTGAGTGAAACAACATTCATGATTGAAAAATAATGTTGGTAGAAAATCACCTGGAAGTTTTTCAGTGTAATAAGTATTCTTGAAGGTGTTATCATAAGTTGGTTTGCATGCAGTCTGAGATTAACACTAATGATTTAATATTCACATGGGTGAACACTCAATAGAAGTGACATGAAAAATGAGTCCATTGTTATACTCGTTGATCCATCACAGTCTAATATGTTTTTTAGGTAACCTACGTAAGTAAGACTTGTTTTTCAAAAAGATTAAATGATTATGCAGTATTGTGCAATATTCATATACATTATAATAATACCCTATATAGAATAACAAACTACATGCAGTATGACATCAGCTATGATTTCAATATATAGCTTAAGAGGAGTTTGATTAACTCTGTGGAGAACCATGTTAATATAACTGTTTTGTTTTTAAATCCCTGAAACAGTAATGAAATATCTGATGATCCCAATGAGGCAAAAATTACACATAGTACCATAACATCAAAGTCTGTGTAAAACATGAAAAAACTTAAAGAAAGTTACATAAATTACATCAACAGATATTGAGAAATAAGTAACCAAAGTGATATAAAAAAGTTTTTTTTAATGTGTTTAATGTTCAAAGCTGTACACTATCTAGACTATATATATATATATATATATATATATATATATATATATATAAAAGTAATGGATATAAGTATCCGACAATGTGAATAAGGAAAGATAGTCTACGCAACTAAATTTTGCATTTTGGCTTTTTTTGTCCATTTTTGGTATTTTTTCTTTAAATAGAAAAATATGGAGCTCAGAAAACTTTCCCATCCTATAAAAACAGTTGGGAAAACGAATCTCTGGGTAACACCCTTATTTGTGACCATTAAGCCTAAAGATTTTTGTAAAGATAGCATATCATCATTAGAGGATCATTGGGGGGAAAAAAGGCTATCGCTTTAAATGGGTCATGTTCTAAAATACTAAATATTTACCCTTTTTGTTTTTTGCTTATATCATCCTTCACCTTACTATAAAAAAACAACATTTCATGTTTCAAACTAATACCCAAACACTCACACACTCTTGCTACACTTTTATTCTATGTACATATAAGGTATACATTTTTTCCTCTCAGTCTAACTAATAACAATGTGGTTTTATTTATTTCATGCATTGGTTAATAAAAGGAATGTTATGAAGTATAAATATGAAAATTGAAGAGAAAGAAAGGCAATGAATAAGTAGGTCTATATAAAGACTAGTTGTTTTGATGCTTTCATTATGAAGCAAAAACAACAAAGCAACTAGCAGAGCCCATTAAAGGTGCATGTTAAGAAGGGGTTGGACTTAATGGTGTCTGGATCAGCCTGCCGTCAATTGCCATGTACGATTTTCCGTCTGTCATACTCATCTTCAATGAATTTCGGTTAGTTCTTTTCAGTGTTTACCAATTGAGATATTTTATTCCGAAATTCAGGTAATTCCAAACAGCAGGAGTTAGGGGAGATAATTTATAGAAACTATGAAGAAATATCTATCAATTTTTCATTTCTGTCGAACTACAGTGCAAAGTCAGCAGTTGACTTCATTTTCCTACTATAACAACAACAAAAACAATCCGCACCAAAATAAGGAGTGTAAACCAATACATGAAATCCACATTCCCCTACTGTGATTTGAATTTACAACCAACTGATTGCCAGGAGGCTGTCTTACTGATTGAGCTAAATTGATTTAGATCTAGGTTCAAGACTTGGATATTAATCAAGATTTATCAAACAGATATGCTAATTTCATTCCAATAAATGAATACATTTATACAAAAAATGCATTTTTATAATTTCGTATTTGTTATATAAATACAATACAAAAGTTGCAGTAATCATCTTCAGTCAGAATAGGAGTTGGAGTGGAGTTTGACCCTCCAGCAGCCAGGCATGTTTTATTTTTTATTAGATTTCTTGAAAACCACTGATCCAAATAACTTGACACTGCACTGCCTAGAGTGCTGACTAATACATCTGGCAGATGACACCTACATACATAGGGCAGTTGTCAGTTAGTCACAGTGCATACACACATAGAGACATAGAGACAAAGATTTCTTCAGATGTAGTTTGTTAATTTTGTACTTTAGGATTCCAATTTATATATTGCTTTATCGACTGACAGAGCATAAAAAATGGGTAAAAGTCATTTCCTTTCATTAAATGTTGACATGAAGTCAGCATTTTCATCATTGCTATAAATATTTTAGGTAAAATATTGTTAACAGTCATCTTATGTATTGTTTTTTTTTTTCTAATCATATCTCATATTGCTTACACATTTTATTTACCAATTCTTAAAACAACAATGATGCTTTTTGAAAATTCTTTTTTCTGTCAAACCTGCAACCAACACGCCACCTCCGCGGATGCAAAACCCAATAGCTAGCTATCCATCCATCTACACATAGATATATATATATCTTCATATCTACACACAGATATACATATCTATCTATCGATATGTGTAAAGATTTCAGGGGAAAGTTTTCCAAGTAACATATTTTATTGAATGTGACAAGCAAGAACTCTCATAATGTTAGACGGTTCTCCGAAGAGATTTTTTTCCCTTTATACTCCTTGTGGGACACAGGGGGCTGTGTTGTAGTTTCAATAGCAAGTATGTTTTATAGGATGGGTTTGCTAGCCCCAGAAACAAGATAGGCGAAAAGACTATCTAACCATAACTGGGAGACGTAAAGGTTAGCAAATACAGGTCTGATCGGTCTCTCACTAGGAACTGTCATATGACCAATGTTTTTTGGCAGCATGCTGTGTTGGGGGTGCTCATTCAAAAAATTGGAATGAGGGGGCGATCACTGAATAAGTTACTTCTCTCACTATTTAGCTAGGAGAAGACATGAATGCATGCCTTTCCCAAGGGCATTAATGTGAACTGAATGTAAGCAGCCTTGACTAAAATTTGAAGTGGTTGCAGATCCTGTTGACCCGCCACTCTATTCCACCCCTCTGCTACCAGATATTACTTGTGGTTATCTCCGCAACTGTCATCATGACTTGCACGTTGTAAATTGGCTGGAATTTAGGGGTGGAGTAGTTCATTTAGTTTTCATGTGACCGACATCCTGTACAGATAATTCTACGTAAGTAAATGCTTACTGAATGGGTATGTCTGCATGTTTCATACATGAACGTATGTTAAAAACACTCAACGAACAAATAAAGTTCTTCTCATTGTTTTGATTCAGAAACTAATGTTTATCATAACAGAAAAGTGCTTGGTCATACAACAATAATATGTTATTGTCAGGAGTTCTAGGAATAAATACATGAAATATTTGGACTAGCATCCTCATCTTTGTTATTTTGATCTTTGATATATTTTTAACTCGGTGTACTTTTTGGCTTTCCTGATATTGGTTGAGGTCCTCTGGAGTCATATGATCATTCCATGAATCATTTGGACTAGCATCCTTATCTTTGTTGTTTTGATCCCTGTATTTTACTCGGCATGCTTTCAGGCTTTCCTGTTAATGTTTGTGGTCCTCAGAAGTTATGTGATTATTCCATGAATTATTCAGACTGCATCCTCATTCTTGTTGTTTTGATTTCAATCAGTACATAACATCAAACCTGGTTAGTAATCAGATGGGTAACTGATTAGGAATACCAGGTAGTGTGAGCAGCTGGTGGCCATCGGCCAGACAAATCAAAGCTTAGAAAGTACAGGTCTGATCAATAGAAACCGTCATGTGACCAAAGTTTTCTGTCAGTAAGCTGTGTTGGGGGTGATCAATCAAAAAACTGGAATAAGAGGATCATCAATGAATAAGTTACTTCTCTCACCTTTTGATAGCTCACTAAAATGTTTGTATTGGCAGGAACAAACTAATGACCAATTTAGGATGAACTTCCATGGCAAATCGACCCCCACTCTGAAAAAACTGTTTTGAGAGGGAATTCTGAGTAAACAAAAAAATTTTTTTTCTATACACAATAAGGAGTAATTGTTCAAATTTTCAGCCCTCTAGCTTCATTAGTTCAGCCTGTACACATGATACATATAGACATAGCCAACCAACCTGACCAGCTTAAACACTGAAGAAACCTATGGTAATACTTTTGGTTGACGGCTTCTAATAATTCAATAGAGTCAGATATTTTCCAAAAAGTATATCCACAATAGTGCTTTTAAAATTCTAAAGGTTATTATTTACTTAATCTACGTGGGTAGCATTTAGAATGCGGAAGAAACACAGAATTACAATTCATGAACAGGACTTATAGAAATTCAATAGTTATTGTCAAATACAAGGCTTGTCTGGAAAGTGTAGAGCCATTTGATATAAACGAAAAAAAATGGCCTACCAAGGATAATGACATTTTGGTCCCCTTCAAAATACTCTCTGGGAACCTCGTCAACTTATCTCAGCATCCCTTAAACTCATGAAAACGGTCTGCAAAGTCTGCTTTTGAGATCACCATCGGCTGTCTCATCGCACTCTGCTTAATCTCATCCACAGTCTGATATCTGCAACCTTTCAATGGCAAAAAGCCAGAAGTCACAGGGAGCCAAACCTGGTCTGTGTAGGGGAGGGCTGATATACCAGGGTGATGCAACATTTATCCAAAAAACCCTGCTTGAGACATGAAGAATGAGCAGGTTCAGTCATTGTGAATGAGACGGTTACACAGGGCACAAGCTTTCCAAGTGGCATCTCACTGCCGACTGAATAACTCCATAAGATAGTGTCCATTCATGCATGTGCGGTAGGGTTACATTGAGGCCATACATATCACTAGTTTTTAGGCTATCCAAAATAGCTGGATACCTTTTGGACAGATTTTGTAATCAGAGGTGCAGAGTGGTGAGATGGTTATCAGCATTGGAATCAGCAAACTGAGTTCAAATCCCAGCGGAAGCTGTATATGTTGACTTTATCCAAATATCCTTGGAAAAGGTATGAATCCGAGCTGAGGCTGTGTATGTCAACTTCAACCTAATATACTTGGAAAAGGCATGAATCCACTTCTATACACACTCTATCCCAGTTGTTTTGAGGGGTTCGTAAAAAAATGGTTGGGGTCCACTGGTAAATTTTAGACTTATACCGTGAATTTAAAATTAGTCCAACTGAGCTCTCTTAGTACAACTTACTTCTGTGAGCAGTCTTTCTCCATAATGCTGTGTGCAAAAAATAAGTAATGAAACTGACGGAACGTTGACCATGGAATGTCAAATGCTGAATCTAATATTGCGAATTATCACAGAGCTAGTAACAAATATAATAATTAGACGCAGTTATGTACTGTATATAAGTATTCAATTGAAGGAAATCCAATTGAAGAAAAGTCAAAATCTACTCATTATTATAGCTAAATAATTACTGACTAAAGCTTAAATGAAAAAAGAGGTCTGCCACAATATTTCCCTTTATAGATGGGGTCCGTTAGTTTCCAAAGTTTCAAAACCACTTCTCTGTCCCACTACAAGATATCTTCAATCCTCGCTTGATGCCTCATGCTTGTGGCCTTGTGCCAGACTGGGCTAAATGAATAACCAGTTTTCTCTACAATGAGTTATTGTTCTCTCTAGTTTACTTGACCTAAGCTTAGTAAATTTTTACAAAAACTGAACTTAACAAGACTGACTGATGCAGGGTCAAAATCCACTTCAACCTCTATTCCCACAGAAGATGATTCCTGCAACTTTTGTATTGTACATATAATAAATAAAACTTTTTAAAAAATATGTATATTTGTTGCATAAATAAATTTATTTATTGGAAAGAAATAAGCCCTTGCGTATCTGTATGATAAATATTTGTTGATATCAAAGACTTGTCAACTTAGCTGGGTCAGTAAAAAGGCCTTCTTGTTAGCAATTGGTTGGTTGTGAGTTTATATAACAATAAGGGAATGAGGGCACTACATATCGATTTACACCCTAAATTTTTGTGGGGATTGTTCTTGTTGTCGTTTTTTGTTCGTGTAGAAAAATAAAGTCAACTTGTCATTCATTATCAAATCCTATTTTTGGTAAAAGAAAAAAAATACTCCAAGATTGCAATCATTGGTTGCGTGGAATATGCAGGGTTTATAAATTATTTCTTGACAACCATCTTGACAACTTTATCATTATTTTGTGTACAGTCATCAAAAAAGAAAAAAAAAACGGGCCAGCTTAGTCACTCAATAGAAACAGTCACATGCCCAATGTCTTTTGACAGCATGCATAGAAAAAGGAATTTTCCATGAATTTGTTACCTCTCATGCCTTTTGTCAAGCAATGATCTCCACAAAAAAAAAAACGAAAAAAAGCTTCTCTTGCCATTGGTTAGGTGATGATCTCAGCATCTTCAAAAAACGTGCATGAATGCTGCTGGACATAAACTTGTGATCAATTTAGCTTAAACTTGGACAGCGAATAGTAACCCCACCCCCCACTGGATCTAGATTTACTCCAAAAAACAAAAAGATGAATAGAAATAATAAAGAATGAATGATGAAATTTTCAGCCCTCCAGCTCCCCTGGCACAGCCACTTCATACATACATACATACATATATACATACATATATACATGCATACATATATACATGCATACATATATATATATATATATATATATATATATATATATATATATATATATATATATATATATATATATATATATATATATATATACATACATAGCCAGCCAATTAGATCAACTTGAAAACAGAATAAACCAATGTTTACAGTTTAGGTTGACAGTTTTTAACAGCATTGATTGAAGCCGTTAAACAAACTAAAAACAGCTGTTGAAAGTCACAAGATACTAGCAGATAGAGCATTAGACTAGTAACTGCAAGATCCAAGCTTCAATCTTATTACAATGACATAGATAAATCAATCTTGGTACGCCCTATTGAATAAATGAATAAATAAATAAATGGTTCTGTTCCTTAGTTACTTATTGGTTATAGAGTGTAAAACGACTTGAGTGTCGTGATAAAAAAGATTAGGTACTTTGACTCTGTAATTTTCTCATATGTAGAAGTAAGAAAGAACCAGTTACTACAGCTAACACTTAGTTCTAACAGACTTTCCAAGATTGACTAGCTGTAGTAACAGGGCATTCACTGCCATTTTTCCAGGGGGGAGCAAAAAGCATATATTGCCTGGGGAAGGGGTTGGGGCCAAAAAAGTACATTCGAAATATATTTTGGTGGCAACCTTGTCACACGATAGGCGATTCTGCCTACCATCTGTTGTGTGAGCAAGTACGGCTTGCTATATGATCCAGACGTCTGAAAGTGCACTTGAACGTTGATGTAGACGTACGGCCTGACCCCTGGAGTGACAAAACGGAGTGAGCACCAGCGAATAATAAATATGGTCTTTTTATAAGTGAATCTCCGGTTGAGGTTACATAAAACAATTGTACTGCATCATTATCGTGCACCTTCAGACAACTGGATCGTGCAAGGTTCCAAAACCTCACATCAATGTTAGAAAGTCTGATCCCGGATCAATTTGACCCCCCCTCCCCTCCACCAGCTCAGCGGGCATTCATGGTCGTGACTATAAAGACATGTCATATCAAGATACAAATGGGACTTGTTGATTTGAGTGCTCCAGACAAAAACTTCAATTCAAGACGTGATGAAACATTGAGAAATATGCGATATGATATCATCAAAGGCACCAGTAGGATGCTGAAGGATCTAATGTCAACAGACTCTACTCTCTTTTTGCACAACTTATTCACATGTTTCTGTGACGTTATATCCACATTATTTTTCAGACCACTGAAATCGCCATGTACCACTATGCTACAAGTATATGCTGAAAAAGTAAAATTGTACTTTAAACGACTAGTAATTCCAGAATACTAGAGCCAACATATCGCTAAGGGAAGGGGTGATGATTTTAAATCACCCAACGGGGCACCAAAAGCTCTATAGTAATTTACCGATTGCATTTCTACTAACATATACCATAACAAATCTCTTTAAATGTTGAAGTGGGTGGGAGGCTTAAGATGCCAAAACATGCAGACCTGAAATCCCTAGCTACGCCCCTGCTTTGGTAAGTCTTCATTGCACTTACAAAATTTCTCAAACCTATGGTTGTTTGAAGATCAAACTTTTAGAACTGTTCATGTTTCTTGAAACAGATATGAAAAGATAAGATTTTAAATGCTTTTAATATCAAAATCCCTAAGCTAGATGCATAAAAAACGATCCGAAACATGCAGACAAGTGAGATTCAAGGGGTGTAGTTCGAGATTTGGGAGACATGGCCCTTAGGGCCCCGTAGGCCTTTCCCCTCCAATTAGTCCAATGGTTCCCAACCTGGGCTCAGCAGACCCCTGAGAGTCAACAAATGTATAACTGAGGGTCCGTGGGCAGACCTTTAAAAAGCTTGGGGTCCATATAGAAATTCATTTTAATAAACAGGATCCTTGGTAAATGAAAATATTGGAAACCTCGGCTTTAGTGAGATTTTGAAGAAGCATGCCACACTTATGAGGCTAGTAAAACGAATATTTAAAAAACCTATCCTAGGACCCCAGCAAGGGGTCTTGGGCCCCTTGAGGGTCCCCTCTCGACATATAGTAAGATCTGTTATTGAATAATGTTAGTAAAAATTCAGCAGGTGAACTATTCAGCAGGTTTTTTTTATTTTTAGGGGAGAGCACCTCCATTGGGGGCCAGGGAGCGATTTCAATTGCCTCTCGATCCAATTACAGGTAAAATCCTTAAATATAAATCATCATTTACAGTTACGAAAAACATTTTGAAAATGTACCGTAAAAAAAGAACATTCTGTCTTCAGTTTGGAGTAATTCAGGCTAGCACTAACAGCTGTCAGTCTTGTTGAATTGTTGTCGTGTTGTTAAGGCGTGTGCAACCAAATAAAAGATATTTTTATGCAGGCCATTCCGATTCGCCTTTTTTCAGTATGCAAATTATTTCACAAAAATAACATTTGAAAAAAAAAGCAAAAAACAAAACAGCTCATACTCTTCTGAATCAGAGGAAAGCCTGATTAAAAGCACTATTAATTGAGAAACAATGAACAGAATAAGTGTTATAAAATGATGGTATGTTGGACTATTAAGAAGAAATCTCAAAGCCTACAAAAGACCGAGAGGAAGGAATCATAAAAAGTTGAGATATTGATAATAAAATGAGAATGTACGTATGTCACTGTTAGGTCCTATGAGAGAATTTTAATCATGGGGGTATGAAGTTTATTTTTCGTTCCCACTCCCCTTTCTTTCATCATCCTATTTTTATCAACTTCAATATATGCAAACGTTTTCTATGATAAAAATACCTACGGACCCCACAGGCCCGGGTTTAGAGCACCCACCTGTCACAGCAAACACTCTCAAATGGGTCCTGATGTGTATTGAGTGTACATTGTAAATAATAAACATGTTTTTAAAAACACAGGCGTCTTAAAAATGATTTTAAGAAAAGAACAAAAACTTAAATCCGCTCAAAATAATCTGGAGACTTCGATAGGAGTTTGATGACTTAGAAGCGATTTTGAAGTTTAAAGTTTAGTGGAGGGATTTAGATTTAAAATGTTAAGTATGGATTACGCGTTTAAATGTTTAAACAATAACAAAACCCTTCAAGTCAATTCACTTAGAGCTACAAGTGGTTACGAAAGGTTATTTACAAATGTAAGTTTAAATTAACAAATGAAGTGGTAAACAACGACAAACAGTGAGACTAGGCTACTAGGTCATCCTTCATAATCCCCAGGTAGATATGGCTGAAATTTGCAATAATCACGCTTAAAACATTTCACTTTGTTGCTGGATCAATAAAGGAAAATACTCCATTCCCGGATTGAAAATCAATAAAGAATAGAAGTCTTTAAAAAAGTACAAATCTATTTACTTACCTGTCGAGGCGGTTGTTTTATTATTCGTGAGTTCATATTGTCGTATCTTCTAGCGGCTGTTCACGACATATAAGCGTGATCATATAAATAGCAGTTGAATTGTACTTGTTAGAAAAAAAAACCTTTCAAATGTCACACGATCGATGAAATACAGAAATTAAATCCGACATATGTAAGAAAGTGAGATCTTCCCGGTAGATATAATCCTTTTTCTGTCTTTTTTCCCTCAAAATTTTAACGTCTGAATGAGATAACAAGTGACAATATCAGAGGGGAAAAACGCATATTATTGCAGGGGAGGGGCTAAATGAAAGTTTGGGGGAAAACATATAGGAGGGAGGGTGATGTGCGTTAGATGGACAGGTAGATAAAAACCGCAGTGACCCTGTTTTTCTACAGAGCGTGTTAAGTTCATTATCATCACATTTACATTAGTATTTACTCAAACCGATTTTTATTCAAATACTTTTTTACGTGTAAGTTTTCGTACGCCTCTTTATACTTGTGGTTAGTAGTAAGTCGACATACAACTTTTTACACGTATTCATTCATAAAATTTCGAAGTGTGTGCATTATCTTTTAAAACAATTCAACTGTTTTGAAGACCTTTTCAATAAACAAAACTTTTTATCCTTTTAATTATTAATTGGATTCTTTTCTATTCTATCTCAGAGCAGATATGTGAAAAAATTGGTAGTTTTCTCTAAAAAAAGGTAGAACTAGCTGTTTTTCCCCCGTAGTAATCACGGCATAATAATAATGACGAACGATAAACACCTGCTCGCATCTAGGTTTTCTGGTATAGATCAAAATCGAGTACAAAGAAACTTTCGACACTTGTTTCAACTAGGGCGGCTTTCTTTCTTTCTTTTTTCTTTCTATTTTGTTTCTTTCTTCGTTCCTTTCCTTCTTTATAAATCTCTTTCGTTCTGAATTTCTTTTAATTTTTTTTTTCAAAATTTCCTTCTTCCTTTCCAAATGTCTTACTTTTTTCTTCCTTTCTAAATATCTTTCTTTGTAAAAAAAAAAGAAAGAAAAGTGAAACTTTAAATAAAGGAATCTGTGTGTCAGGTTTCAAGCCATTGTTTATTTGATAGTTTGTTTCGGCTCTCAGAACGTCTTCCTTTCTAAATTTCGTTTTAAAAATATTTCTTCCTTTCTTTGTAACATGGCGTAAATCCGCGTGTTAGATTAAGTCCTTTTTTCTTTCTTCGTTAAACCGTGTACAAGGTAAAAGAATCCGCGTAATAGATTTATTTACGTCAGTGTAATTTGACTTCCAAGAAGATAGAATATATATCAAGAGATTAACAACTTGATAAAACAATCAAAACAACAACAACAGAATCCAATTTCGTGTTGTGTTCTTTTTGAGCGGTTGGATTCGTTGGAGGAGCCCGAAGAATGGTAAAATCTAGTAGAGATGGAAGGAATGAAGAAGAACCAGCAGTAAATAAACAATTGTATAAAACTCAATGAGTATCCATGAAAATTTTTGTGAGTAAACTCCTTTCAACGAACGCACACACCAGATACTACACTCTGATCTTAGACAGAGGGTCTACGAGTGACAGTTTCATCCCCGGCAGAGAGATGATTTGATCTTAGGCAGGAGTGCCGATACATACGTACATAATCCCGTCATTTTTATGCTAGTATTAGTATGTCTTTTCGGCATTCATAGAAGAAGCAACGCCTAAGATAATAATTCATACTGATGGTCCCCACCTAAATGGTTTCTTTCGTTATCCTCTTGCGAAGTTGAAAAAAATTAGATAAACCTGAGTCAGTCCTTGGCAAAGTGGACCCGAAGTCTGTCCCAGCAGTGAAGAGATGGAGAAAAAAAAATGCTCAACTGCTAGCAAACAAACGAACGAATTGAGATAATAACTTATAATTTATGCTGAAGTATTCAGGTTATTATCTACACATCTTTCTCTCTCTCTCACTCCCTGTCTCTCTCTCTCTCTGAATCTCTCTCTGAATCTCTCTCTGTCTCTCTGTCTCTGTCTCTCTCTCTCCCACTTCTTTTTTTTAATTTTTATTACTCCGTTGCTTCCTCCTACGAGATGTCCTTAGGTTATATCACCACACCAACACAAGAGAGGGTGAAAGAGAGGATGAGGTTGAGACAGTGAGGAGAGAAAGACACAGAGAGATAGAGAGAGATAGAGAGAGAGATAGAGATAGATATAGAGAGAGAGACCCAGACAGAGAGGGACGGAGAGAGAGAGAGAGAGAGAGAGAGAGAGAGAGATTCAAGTTGAAACATAATTAACAAGACCAACTGTAGTGGCGAAGGAGATAGGAATGTAAAGATGGTACTACGAGAAAACATAACTGGTCGACCTTTCATCTCTTTCTTCTTTCGGTTATGACGACTACAACTACTGGGTGTTTACGAAAATAATGAATAATTTCAAAAAAAAAAAATTATCAAAGCAAAATTATTTGAGACATTGACTTTTACAATCGACGGTTTTGTAAAGAAACACGTGAAGCTTATAACTACTAAGTTCTATACAAAAAATGTGTCCAGCAGCGCTGACACAAGATTAAAAGAGTTTTTTCAAAAATTCCAATGAAATTTTTTTTTCTAACATTTCCCCCCTCCCCACTGTTTTTAGATGTCTAGTGGGGTACTCGGGTGAATTCTCAAGGATCTGACACTAGATTTCAGGGGGTTGAAAAAAAAAAATCCAAAATTAAGAAAAAAAACAAAAAAAAAAAACAAAACAACAAACAAACAAAAACAAAACGGTTTTTAAAAGATCCCTAGCGGTGGAATAAGTATTCATCACGTGAAATTGCGAGATTTTATGCCAAAAAATTTGTCCGGTAGCGCAGAAATAAAATTTTAGAAAAAACCCGCCTAAAAAAAAAAAACCAGCCCCACAAAATACCGAAAAGGAAAAGCTCGCATCGGGCGACAGCAAGTTGAAGAAATAAGTTTCAAGTGTTTATCTACAAAAACGTGCATCGTAAAACGTGCGTCATAAGTGCCAATATTTTATAGTTTTGCTTTTGTAAATTTTTAAAGGAATCTATTTCTTTTGTAAGCACAAATGAACTTGGCTCACGGCAACCGGTAACATTGCGAACGGGATTTAGAATACTTGCAGAAAGCCGGCCTTACGGGCAGATTTCAACTAAATGTCTTCTTTATACCGTTTAAACAAAAAGATAAAGATTCGGTTTAGCTAAGCTGACAGACAAAAAGTAAGGATTTCTATTATTATTCGGACTATCCTCATCTTGGTTGTTTTTCATACAACGTTTCGGCCGTTGTCCACGTGGACACATAGCGTAGTGGTTACAGAATCAGACAAAATTACTGCAAGTAATCTGATGGTTCTGTGAGACAATGATAATACTACTAATGCTAAGAGGGGAGTGTGGTCAATATACCCCCGTCGGTTAAATAAAGGGTTCGGTTCGTTACTTCCCCACACCTACCAGATGATACCTGATGAAGGCTGTAGAGTACAACGGCCGAAACGTTGTATGAAAAACAACCAAGATGAGGATAGTCCGAATAATAATAGAAATAATGATAATACCTCATCTCAAAAATTCAGAGATAAAAAGTAAGGATTCAGTTGAGCATTATGTTTACATAGTAAATCGAGTCCTCCGCTAAAAAGATTTTTAATTTTCAAAAACTGATAAGCTAAAAACACCCGAGGTCCAATTAGTAACCGCATAAAATTTGGAGGCCATAGATCTAACCGTTCCTGAGTAATGCAATGACAGACATTCGGTGAATCATAGTGAAAATTGTGTCAAAAGGTAATGGTTAGCAACATGGGGGTGCGCTGCCACGTTTCCAGGGAGAGTAAGGGACGGAGGATATATTTCCAGGGTGGGGCACGAAAGGATTTACCAGCGAATGATAACACTATCTTTGTATAAGAGTACATAATGTTTTGGTTACATAAAACAATTATACTGAACTATTATCGTTTATTGACTATGAGGTTCCAATTTACAAACTCTCTCACGTTGGGTGAGAAGGATTGATTAGGGGGACGGGGTGGCAAATGCTCGAATGTATATTTCTATCTTAGTCTATTCATATCTATCTATCTATCTATCAATTTATCTATCTATTAATCTATTCCAGTCTATTCATCTCCATCCCCCTCTCTCCTTCTCTCTCGCTTTCTTTCTGGCTCTCCCCCTCTCTCTAGATATATATCTCTTCCAGTTTATTCATATCTAGCTATCTATTTATCTATCTATCTATCCCTGTTTATTCATATATATCTATCCATCTATCTATCCCAGTCTATTCATATCCATCTATCACAGTCTATTCATATCTATCTATCTATCTATCAATCTATCTATCTATCTAACTATCTATCTATCTATCTATCACAGTCTATTCATATCTATCTATCTATCTATCTATCTATCTATCTATCACGGTCTATTCATATCTATCTATCTATCTATCTATCTATCTATCTATCTATCTATCTATCTATGAGCCAATGAAACTAGAAGGCTGAAAATTTGAACATTTTGTTCTTGGTATTTTTCCAAATCTTTGCTTTCTTTCGTCTTCAACCAATGGTTTGATAGCGGTGCCACATCTACGTTCTAGTACTGTGGTTCCCTGAGTCATGGGTCAAATAACACCCTTTGTGACCCCAGGTTCCCTCAATCCCTCCCCGAATTGTCATTAAGTAATGTTTTCTCCATTATACATTCCACTATAAGATACATACCTAACTGAAATTCCTTCCCGATTCACAAATCTTGCCAAAATTCCTCCCTATCGGAAATCCCCCTCGGACCCAGGTGCCTCTTTTTTGATGGTGACTGTTCGAGCAGGTCCCCTTCTCCTTGTTCACAACTATCTGAGGCAGGCTCCTTGTTTGGATGAGGTAATCGTTAGTCCCAGAGTATTTCATCATTTTTATTTTCTAGCACAGCCTCGGGTTTGTGCTTATACGATTTGTTTATATGGCTGAACCCAAGTCATTTGCGCAATTCCCAGTGCCACCACCGTTCCTACCCTGTTGTGTCTGATTTTATATTCCTTTTGCGCCAACTTGATGGATTTACTTATGATTTGACTTATAATCTCGTCTCTTTCCAAAGGACGACGTTTGATATTTTTTCTGTATTTAAAAAGATTCCCTGACATAGTTAGTTCTGATTCTCATCTACGAGGGAAAGTAAAAAAAAAAGAAGTATTGCTACTAGTTTTTCAGTTTATACATGGACGAGAATATTCGAATCAAAATGGGTTTAAATATATCTCTTGGATAAGTGGGTGGCTGCTGACAATTTCTCTCATTAATACACTTGTCTTTGTCTCGTTACCGAGCATTCATGAAGAGGATACTTCTTGTACCATGAAGAAAAACAATGTTGAAGTTAGGACCAACATCAGATTTACAACAAAAACTCGAGTGGAGATCATTGAAACTTTGCTATAGGTTTACGGGGATGCTGTCCAACATAGAACAATGGGTTTTAGAATGATCAAGCGTTTTGAGGAAGGTCAGGAGACCTCAAAGCTGAGCAGAGAGAGAGAGAGAGAGAGAGAGAGAGAGAGAGAGAGAGAGAGAGAGAGAGAGGGGGGGGGGGGACCGTCAACCTCATGGAATGAAGAAACTGGCTGAAATCCAGAAATAGATGGGAGACGACCGTCGAATCACCATTGATACGATAGCTACTGAAATTGGATTATCATACGGTTCGGCATTTTCACTTTTAAGCGAACATCTTAGCCCCAGTAAGCTTTCGGTTCCATGGGAGCCAAAAGTGTCGCATGAAAATCAGCCATCTCTTAGGGCTGATCATCCCACGAGTCTCTTCTGCAAGGTCAAAGCAAACGAAGATGTTTTTACGGGACGAATCATAGCTACAGACGAGTTTCGGATTGAGATCAAGGTCCAATCAAAACAATGGCTTCTTGGGAGAATCTGCTGGGCCTGTCAAATTCAAGACCAACTCAGAAGGTGATGGCAACTGTTGGTTTTGGTGTTCCATTGGGATAATCTTGATAATTATTTCGAAAGTCACAGGACGATCATAGAGACTTTTCATAAACAAGTTTCAAGAAAATTGAAAACTGCACCGGACAGAATACGACCGAATAAGTTGCACCGAGGAATGTCCATCCATGTTTCTTACATTTCTCTCAAATACTTTTTTCTTTCTTTCTTTCTTTCTTTCTTCTCTACCTCTCTCTCTCCCCCCCTCTATCTCTATCTATATATGTATATATATACCCTTCTTAGGGTTTGAGTACTCTTAGTTAGGGTACTCCTCTAGAACTGCTACTATGCAATACTCTTCAAACTCTAGAATGAAGCACTTTGGTAGATGGGGAACTATACGTGAGTAGATATATCGCTTAATTCGGTCCTACTGACCATTCAGTTCTGCGTAGGGTAGTAGTGGAGCGTCTGCCTTTTGGTCTGAAGCGATGGTTTTGACTTTACCTCGTGGTGCTGGAAGGGATAATGGATAGTCAATAGCCACACTGAAGAGTTGTAATACAACGAAACCGCTGTCAGTAGATGGCACAATTATATATATATATATATATATATATATATATATATATATATATATCATACAAAGTGTATCTATGTATGTTTTTTGTGTATACCATTTTTCTATGTTCCACTATGTAGAGATGGGCGAATAACCTACCTTTATATCGTGGACTCTTTTGGTGATGTATCTCTATGTAGTGAACCTTTCCAGTGACGTCGTAGAAACAGAATTTTATGATAACATGTGTTCAACTGGATTTCTATATCTTGTTCCTGTTAAGCAGCAGAAGCCACTTGTCTGACTTATACACTAAGTTGACAAGCTGATGTGTGCTGCCTCTTTGGTTTTCCCCAGTTTCCAACAGCGTTCCCTGTCTATAATTCGGACTTCTTCCTAGAGAGCATAGTGATCACCTTTCTTTCCTGGAAATCCAGGCCTAACAAGGCGAGGAAAAGAAACACACGAATCCTACGTTATAAACGTTGTTACCACCGAAGAAGAATTCAGCTAACCGCCATCACATCAGGATTGTACACCTGAAGAAAGCCGGAGAATGGATCGGGTGAAACGCTATGTTAACAACACAAACAATAGAAAGAGTTCGATAGTCTGAAAAACTCTCAAAACGATAGACAATATATGATATCTGTTTATAACTGAGCACCCCTTCATAGCTAGAGTGATTGCGAATTTCATACTGGTTCCAGTGGTTGGTGTTCGAGCCCAGGTAAAAGACAAGATTTCAAACACTGATTTTCGATGCGAAGACGTTACCCCAACTTAAACAAATGGTGCAATAAATCTTCCTCCGCCATTAGATATTGTATCGGACTGAAGCCAAATAAATATCTAACAATGCAAAATATCTCTCACTTACACTTTGCTTACTGGCTAAAGATGTGAATTTCCTACAAGCGACAATGGCCCTATCCAGTCGGAATCCTGGCGCCACACAATCTCCCAAACACTCATATAACATCTTTCAGCTTTTTCTCTTCTAGACGTTTTGCTAGGCTTATTATCAGCGTCAATAATGTTTCGTACATTTAACTTTATTAGTTCCTTGTCAACGGGGCGGTACAGCATATACCAACTTCTCAAATTCCCATTTTTTTGGTTTCTTCTATATCTACTTATAGAGACATTACCGTATACTTAGTTCCCAAGACCCAAACTCAACGTATACCTAGTTCCTAAAACTCATTTCAACCACTCATCTATTTATTGCCGAACTCCAGACCGGACCGGGGGTTGACTACCGTAACAACAACAGGAACAACAAGAACAATCCTCACCAAATTTGCGGAGTAAAAGTTAACACCTCTTTACCATGATTTGAAATCACGACCAACTTATTGATAGGCTGTTATCTTTCCGACCGAGCCAAACTGAAATTCTTGTATATCTCCAAAATTCATTTGACTGATACGGGAGAGCTATTTTATTCTAAAGAATAAATACATTTATACAAAAAAAAAGAGAGATTTGTTTGATTTTTTTTAATTAGGTATACTATGCAAAAGTTGTAATAACCATTTCACTTGGTAAGTCTACAGTAGACTTTGTTTTCCTACCGTAACAACAACAAAAACAACAAGAACAATCTTCACCAAAATGAAAGGCGTTAGCCAATAAGTGAAATCCTAAATCCTCATACCATAATTTTAACTCAGCTAACTTGACTTTAGTACTAACAAAAGCGTACCATACAAATACACACAGGCTTATTTCATTCTAATGAATGGATACATTAGTACCAAAAACAATATTTTAAAAAATGATCTTCTATTTGTTACATATATACAATACAAAAAGTTTCAACGAGCATCTTTAGTCGGATTAGATATAGAATTGGGGTTCGAGCCTGCAGCAGCCAGGCTTGTTTTCTTCTTTGACTTTCACTTCAACGTTTCCCAAGCATACGGTCTTGTAATTTAAAGCATTCTATTTCTCCCTTTCTGATGACATGGCCAAGGAATGTAAGTTTCCTTCCCATTTAATATTCTCATTAATGATCTTTTTATGTGGGCGCGTCGGAGAACTGCTTCATTTGTTACCCTATCGCTATGATTTAGATAGATGTATGCCTATTTATTCGTCGTAAAGGAAACCCCCATCGGCTGGTTGTTGGTTGTTGCTTATGGTTGATACAGTAAGAAAATAATTCCACAGGTGAGACATGGGTAAAAAAAAAAAACGCAACTATTTCTCGGATGAGTGAGTCTGTTTGATAGTGGTAGGCTAGTAAGCAGACGATGGTAACACTAACTTTCGCATTAGTAATGCTATTACTAATCGTGTTTATTTAGCTTTTAGAGCAGCGAAAGTACAGCGTTACTTCAGCTACAACGTCATGGTTACGTCGTTTTCCGAACCGACCAATCGTAGTCTGTGTTAGTAAAGGTGAAAGAATTTTGCCGTTATTTACGGAATACAGGTTTCCCCAACTATCCGAAAGTAGTGCGTTCCTATTGAAGAAAATCCTTCGTACGCCGATATGGCGAAAATCGGAGAAGCAACTATCATTAGTTTACACGGAAAAATTTCTGAGCGTTTCCAGACCCCAAAATAGAGATGTTGGTATATTAGGCTGAGTCGTTAAAGGTGATGGGATATCCTGTGGTGAAGATGGAGTTGCGCGTTGCCTTTATAATCGCTGGCTGAAAAACGAACGCTATGCGCTATTCGTAAGAGCGAAAAGGCGGCGTAAAGTGAACATCCAGAAAGTGAAGGATACCTGTATATGTTCCATCGCATGGCCATCACTACTGTATCTTCACTGTGCGCTCCTCAATTGCCACCTTGTGCCAGACTACGCTAAACTCATATCCACTATTGAGTAGAGGTCAGCAAGTTAGTCTCTCAAACTATTCCAACTGTACTGACTCTGATCCTCAGTGGATATTCAACACTTGTGACCTTGTGCCAAACTAAACTGCACTTACTGAATACTTATACTCACCAATTGTTTATTAGAGGTTTTCAAACTTTTTCGTTTGAGGAGGCTTCGACACTCTTGAAAATTATTAGATGGTCCCTTAACAGGATTTTTATTTGTGGATAATGTAATCCATACCATTATTCCATTCTGTAAGTAACGGCTGCCCTGATTCTCGACGCCTGACAATTCCTTCTTCCTCTATTCTCAATACTTAACATTACAGATTGCGTGCTGAAATCAACCAAAACGAATTTTAGGGAAAAAGTAATTCCAAAATTCTGTGTTTAATCTGTCTAAATATCTGGGACGAGTTGATTATTGTTACTCTTATACACTGATTCATTAGGACATGTTCCCTGGACTATGTTGTTATTATTATAACGTTCTGAGTGTGTGTACTCTTCTGCATTCCATGGGTATTTGTCGATTACTAGTAATCTTACTAGAATAACCAACCAAACCCTTTATTTAATTCATAGAGTTTTACTGCTCTTAATCTCTCAACATGTCTCCTTCGATGTCCTTCTTGGGGAATTTCAGATCTGCTTCTCCAATGAACCGCTGTACAGTTATGTATCAGTTAGCTCTAAATACGTTCCAAAAATGCAACGCTGAACGAAACGGTGCAATACGGGATCATCATAACATAGAGATTGCATCAGCAATCATTTTAAGATATATGGTGTCGTTGCTGAGCTCCAATAAGATGGAATGGATTAGAGTTGTGTATCTCAGCTAGTAGCTACTTTCTGGAGCGGGTGAAATATCACTATATATATATATATATATATATATATATATATATATATATATATATATATATATATATATATATATATATATATTTCTTTCTTTTTGTATTGTTTACAAACTGAATATGGATTGTCTATAGCAACACTGATGAGCTGTAATACATCGAAACAGCTGTCTGTGGATGACACAATAATTAACGCTCCTCTATTCAGGGTTGAGAACTCTTTAAGTGAGGTAACTCGTTCATTGTAAGCTTCTATAATGCTCTTCCATAGGAATAGAGCACTCTGGTGGAGGGAGAATTTAAGCTAAATAAATATATCGCTTAAATTCAGCTTTACTAACTGTTCAGTTCCGTGGCTCAGCAGTAGGATAGGCGTCCGGGTCTGAAGCGAGGTTTTAATCCTGCCTTGTGGTACTGGATGGAATGGATTAGAGTTGTGTATCTCAGCTAGTAGCTAGTTTCTGGAGTGGGTGAAACATCACTATATATATATATATATATATATATATATATATATATATATATATATATATATATATATATATATATATATATATCGTCGCATGATAAATTATTGTACATGGGTATACGTGTATGTTTATCCTCATATACATGGCGCATGAACTGAAGTTTACAGAATACCATTATATTGGAGTCTGGCCATAATGCTGTCTTATATCATCCTTTATTCATTTCAGAAAACATTAAGTAACATTACTAAATTCATTTAAAAATAGCGTGATAGGCTCCCTTGCTTAAATAAACACTCCAACGTCTTATTAATATATACTGTATATATACATTTCATATTTATAAGTAGGTACATCAACAAGTCCACAGTCTAATGATGGAAAAATCATCTGTTCTACACGAAAAATATTTAATAATGATACTCTTCCTTGTTAATGCATTTGATTCAGTGGTAACTATTAATTAAATATCCTGTACAATATACAGAAGAAATTTCAGACTAGAATTATACCAATTACTACGTGACAGACTACTGTTGATTTATTGAGCCACTCTCGTAAAAAGTTACTCATACACGCACACACGTACACACATACACACACACACACATATATATGTGTGTGTGTGTGTGTGTATGTGTTTATTTAAGTAATTAGAAGAATGGGTTCATTTTTCTCTTTGCGCTTTTAAAAACAGTTTTGTGAGCATCAGACTGTTTTTCCGCTCAGATGTAAATCCAATCCAAACCGCACAATTACTTCCTGGAATACTTCTAGATCTTGCCCGCACTATATTTCCACAACCTCGTGGTCAGGATCCCTTTGCAGTCTCACCCACGACTCATCCCTCCATGCAACAACTGCGTCTTACCGATCGTCAGGGCTCGCCTACCAACTTCACATGACAGGAACCTTTACCCAGTGTGGCCACGTATAGTTTATTATTTATAACTAAAACTGTCTTTAAAATGGCTAAAATAGGCTAATTCTTATATATATATATATATATATATATATATATAATTACAAGGATATACCGGAGAAATTGGTACATGATCCGACAGAACATTTATGAGTGCGTTATATTATTTGAAGCTTTATTTGTAATGACCTCACCTCGTTATCACACTGAGAATGAGTCGCTTGGCCCCGACAACGTTATTAGAATGAACAATTAAAGGGAATGGTACTACTGCAGGAATCGAACCTGCGACCGATAATGTAGTTGCTTCAACATAACGTCGCTCTTCTCATTGAGCAGCTCGGTGGAAAGATGAACACCTAAATAACTGCTTTAACCCTTCTTTTCACATCTTTTTCACTCACTGTCACTCACGAAGGTTTCAATCCTGCCTTGTGGTACTGGATGGGATAATGGATTGTCTATAGCCATACTGTGGATGTCACAATATATAAATATATATAAATATATATATATGTTCAAATATAAATTTATATAGTTGTTCAGACTTATATATATATATATATATATATATATATATATATATATATATATATATGTGTGTGTGTGTGTGTCTGAACAACAATATAAACTTATATTGTCTACTGTAGAACTTTTGGGACATTAACGTCAGAAATATATATATATATATATATATATATATATATATATATATATATATATATATATATAACAATTCGTATATATTTATCAGATATATTTTTATTCCAACAGTATTTTCTATACTTTGAGTTGAGACGATAGAAGATTTATCCAAACTTACATGATTTAATCGGTTATCGTAGATTTTTACCGGCTAAATTGGGGAAAAAATCATTCAGATTTAGCCGAAAAATGGCTCGTTCGGCCTCCCTGTTCATAACTCACCGACGATCCATTTCGTGAATCCAAAAATCGACCCCTCCCTGGATCGACCACACCCGTTTGTTCCTCATCTCAATCTCGTCATATTTCCTCTATGTGGAATTGGTTAGCTCTTCAGGTTAGGCCCAGAACAAACAGCTTTCCAGAATTCCCGAAGATTACGTAAAATTAAACGAACCACTCCTCTCCATGACTGATTGCATTCTTTGTGACTTCATCCCAAATAACACTCGAGAACACCATCCCGTGAGACATTAACCCATTAACTGCGAACGACGGAAATTTCCTCCATCGCAGTTCTCTGGCTGATTCAATAAAATTCTTGTTTTATTGTGATTGTGTTTTATCCGTTAATCTTGCGATGGAAACTTTTAAAGGATCATCTTGCAGTAGACGAGGGCTTTGATCTTTCGATGGATAACTATTTGGGGAACTGGAGTTAGTTGGACTGGTGAGGTGAGAGCTAAAAACTGATTTTGATTATCAAAAGTGAACTTGTTGAATATTTGTATGGAGTAGGCTTCAGAGTTAATGAATGGTGTCAGCCAGACATGCTTAGCTATGAGCAAACCTGTGTGTAAAAAGGTATCGTTGTGGAGTGACGGTTCTACCTGGTGACAATGGTAAGTGTCGCTCTTCCCCCTTCCCAATTCATGTCTGTGTTGAGGCTAGGTGGCCTTTCGCCATGGGGCAAGTTAGTCCCTTTTAGGGCCTGCAGTGCCAAATATGCGCTTTTTTTTTCAATAAAATTTGCTGACAATTGAAGAAAGTGATCTGATGATCTGTTATAAGTAATTCTGTTTCTTTAAAAAAAATTTTTTTTCTATTCATGCAGTGCCAAATTAATACCTAAGCGTTATTTATTTTTCTGGTTGTGTTTGTTTGATCATGTATCCTGGTCACAAGGAAATGATGCAGATCAGTTATTCTCAAGCCATAGTCTAAAGGAATGTGGTAAAATCATTTTATTTTAATTAAACATTTTTTTTACTGTGCCTACAGAAGGAGTGTCAATATAATTATTATATCCTGTACAAAGATCTTGACCCTCAGACTGAGAACCATGCAACGTACACTTGAAAGAATCATGCTCAACATCACATGGAGAGATCACAAAACAGCACAGCATATTAGAGAAAAAAACAGGAGTCAGGGATACCATGGAAATCATAGAAAAACTCAAATGGCAATAGGCTGGTTATGTTGCGAGAATATCAGACAACCGATGGACATCACGACTCACAACGTGGATCCCCTGAGAACCCTGGGGAAGGTGTATGTACAGCGAAGGACGCTAGACGACTGATGATGATGATCACAAAAAAATGTGAGTGTTTGTAGGCGTGCGTGCGTGCGTGCGAGCGTGCGTTTTATGTACGTATGTAAGTTCGATAATTCATCTTTCACACAAATATAAGATGGTTGTTTTTTTTTTGTAAAAACCACGTGATATCGCAAGTACGATAACAATGCATCGAAACTAACATCCACTCCTGCATCAATTTTTTGACTCACACTTTTTTCATCTTGATTTATTTTAGTTGCTTTTCATCGCAACTCACTCAGACCGTAAGCTCTTGGCGAGACTCGAACCTGCTTCAAACTCATACTTCGGTAATGTTTGCCGATTCAGGACAAATACTCTAGCGATTAGGCAACTACAGCTCTTGCAGAAGGCAGAATATCAAATTAACCCTTGAACTAATACTTAATTTCTTTTTTAGAATTAAGATGAAAGAAAAATTATAAAACTAGTCGAAAAAAAATAATGGTTGACCATGCTTCAGCTAATAAAAAATTCTAATTTGATTAACAACTACTATTTCAACTGATGTACATGAAACAATTACAAATATAGCAACAAGCGGTATATATGTATATATTATACGTACACGTACACACACACATATATATGTGCATAGGAATATGTCTCTCTTTCTCTCTCTGTATATATATATTAAGGAATGTATATATATGATCCGACAGAATGATTATAAATTGCGTTATATCAAATAGAAACTCATTGGAAATGAGTTCCTGTCAATATATCACAAGACATACACAACGTATACAGAATGATCAATTAAAGAAAATCGAACCTGCGACAATAGGGTAGCCGTTTCTATGTAGGAATGCTCTTACCATTGAGGAAAACAGCCGCTGCTAATGCTAAGGCTTAAATAACTGATTCTCATCATGTCTATTCTCGGTCTAATCATTTCTTTTTAACGCGACAGGTATGCATCAATATAACGCAACTCATAATCATTTATATATATGTATATATATGTACATACATATATGATCATATACATATTATGATATAAATGTGCACAGACGCACACACACATATATTTGTCTATATATGTGCATATATATATATATATATATATATATATATATATATATATATATATATATATATATATATATATATATATTTGTAGCTATATGTGTGTATCTGGTGTTGGGCCCTGTGAAAGCTGACCTCATCTAAAAAGTTATTGCTCAGACTTAAGGGAGGGAGAATCTGCACATAGGCCATGCCGTTTATGGTCTTACTGTTATGGCAATCTTTCTCAAAAATCTTCATCCACGAAGTCAAGCCATTAATTTGCGCACACACACAGACACAGACACACACACACATATATATATATATATATATATATATATATATATATATATATATATATATATATATATATATATATATATATACATATATATATATATATATATATATATAAGCAAAATATTGCATTTATTATTGTATAAAAAAGTGTGTGTGCTTGGAATCGAAATCGAAACGTTTAATCATTCCTAAAAAATCTCCGAAGAAATCAATTTGGCAGGTTTTCTTCGAATAGTCAAACTCTTCTTGAATTATTCACACACACATTTCTAACAGCTCTTTCCACTGCTTGTGAAAAGAGTTAATCGGGTATAGAATATCCTGAAGGGAGCATCTGGTGTTTTTCTTTGAGCCTCATTAATTCGGGCTAAACCTTTAATCATCATATGGTCACCTTGTACCACTTGTCTTTCATACACGCGCGTGGCAGGTCAAAGTTTGACCTCCCCCCCACCCACAACCGTTTTGTTTGAAGACTACGAAGCCCACGCTTAAGGATTATTCGGTGTTTCGCATCCCCAGGGGTCATATAAATGGGTTGGGTTACTTTTTGTGTCCTAAATATGGTCAATTGCTGTCACTTCGTTTCAAGATTCAATTGGTTTGAAAAACTCAATGAGTACAATGGTAATGATAAAGAATACTGAAGAGTTCTTAAGTTTTGAGGATATTCACCATTATATGAACATGTGATCAATATTGACCACTGAATTAAGTGCATTCATAAGGAAGGGGATTATACTAAAAAAAATAAAAAAAATTTGTTGTGCTAAATAAATTATTTTTCTTTTTTTTTGTAGATGGATACATACATATATACCAGCAGAATTGAAATCAGTAAACTGCAGCTGGTCATTATTTCGAAAGCTAATTCAAAGGTGCAACGCCGAGTAACCTTGCTAACTGAATTTGAAAGCTGAGGAATCACAGCATACACGCTATCAACACTGCTTGAGTGTCATGTTAATATAACTGTTTTGTTTTTAAAATATCTCAAACTGTTACGTGGTAAACAACTGATGATCTCCAAAAGAGACGTTTTATGCATTGTACAATACTAACAAAGAATAGGCCAAAGGGGGGGGGGGGTACTTAAAAAATTACATGAATTGCATAGACAGATATTGAGAAATAAGTGAGTGAAGTGACACGAAAAATCTTTTGAAAAAGATTTTTAATGTTTAGTGTTTAAAGCTGTAAAGCTGTCTAAACTATATATATATATATATATATATATATATATATATATATATATATATATATATAGTAGAATGTGGATTCGCTACACAAACTAGCTCATGTTTCTGCCCTCCTTGGGCCTCATGTACTGCTAGCCTGATTTGTACCACACATACTGTGTATCTATCTATCTCTCTCTCTCTCTCTCTCTATATATATATATATATATATATATATACATATATATATATATTTTCCAGTTTATTCATCTCTCTCTCTCTCTCTCTCTCTCTCTATATATATATATATATATATATATATATATATATTGATGAGCCAAAAGATTATGCTCATTCGACTAATGAGGTATTGATCCTCCATGGCCCTGTAAACCAGCTCTTATCCGATTAGGCATGAACTCTACAAGTCCTATAAAGGTCTCCTTTGGTTGCTACAGTGTATGAAAGTATGGATGTACGTATGTTTGTTGCAGTTTTATCACACCGTGAGAGGAGAGAAAATCAAATCAAATCATTCAATAATAGCCGAACATTATTCCAAAAAGTTAATCTACAGCGGAGAACGCTGAGAAGCCTTGCTGGTTAATTTCAATTGAGATTGGTCGACTTCAAATCTTGTTATTGTTTCGCTTGAATGTCACCATTGTCTTTCTCCTATCGAAAAGGCTGACCACGTGCCCAGGTGATGGTGTAAAGGAAGCGTAAGTGGACAGGTATATAGTGCGATGGTCGCTGTCAATTCCCCCCCATATTTCATTAGCACAACCTCGTCCTTGTAGCACCCAGTGAGCGACTCAGTCCTGATTTGGTGCGTTCAATACTACTTGGAGAGATCGAAAGACAACACATTATATTAGAGGGAAACCAGGACTTTCAGATATATACTAAAAACATTAGGAAACTCAGATTGCAATGGGCTGGCTATGTTGCAGGAATGCCTGACAGCCTCTGGACGTCACGATTCACAACGTGGACCCCAGAAATAATATGCAAAACTATTGCCAGCGAGATGGCTTGACGGACTAGACGGGTCCAGGAAAGTGTTGGCTCTGCGACGCCCATGATTGAGAGGCCGGGCAAATCTTGGGGAATGTTCATGTCTCACATGATCATCATGATGATCATCATTCTTTTAACGTCTGTCATTGGACATAGACCTCCCACAAGATCTGCCACATTTCTCTATCATGGGCGTCGCATAGCCAGTATTTTCTAAACTTATCTAATTCATCTCTCCATTTTGTATTTTGTCGGCCTCGGTTTCGCATGTGGTCACTGGGGATTCATGTTTTGAGTCATGATGTCCATCGGTTGTCTTTCATTCTTGTAACATGACCAGCCCATTGCCATTTGAGTTTACTAATGGATTCTATTATGTCTCGGACCCCAGCTTCCTTTCTGATATATTGTGCTGTCTTGTGATCTCTCCATGTGAGGGTGAGCATGATTCTCTCATGCGCACGCTGCATGCTTCTCAGTTAGTGGGTTTGTCTCTTGGTTAGGTTCCATGTTTCATCTCCGTAAGTGACTATCGGGAGATTGCATTGGTTGTATACTCTTCTTTTTAGGATTATTGGGATCGTTTTGTTTTTAACGGACGCTAGACGGCAGCTGCTGATGATGATACTGACGTATGTACGGAATTTTGCTTTTCAAAATTGGGGAGCACTCACCTCGAGGTGGTGCATAAAGTAATTTTAGAGGGTGTGAGAAAAAGTTGGTAAACAAACTATTTTTACTGTTTTATTGTTGATGCATAAAGAAGATTGAGCAACAGCAGTTAGCACATTATTTGAGTAAAGAAAATACATTTTGTAAAAATTTGTCACGGCACAAAATATAATAAAAATAAGTTGTACAACGGCCTGTGATCGTCTCTCATAGTTGTAGCGATTCAAAACACTACTTGCTGTTCGAATGATGATGTCTCTAGCTTTATTCTGACTTATTAGAATGGAGAGAGAGA
>OY735207.1:53345014-53367514 GCA_963457665.1 Thysanoteuthis rhombus
GCATAAAGTGACCTATACAGACAAACAATATGAAATTGCAGTTGAAATAACAAAAAACAAAAAACAAAAAAACGACGAGGAAAGAAACCACTGTGATTCTCTGTATGTAAAAACACTACTGTAAATTGATTAGTTAGAGCCAGACGGCCGTCGCTGACGTCAGATCAGCCATTCTTTTGTGATATTATTGTTGGAGAATTAGCTGAAAATGAATTCAAGCCAACAATGCTACAGAAATGCATCCAGGATCCAGAAGAGAGTGATGTGCCTACATCCTGATCTCCTATCTTACGTCGGATGGTCTCTTTGTTTCTCTTTTCTGTCTCCAGACGAGCGATGGACTGATTGTGGTTTTGCAACAATACTCTGATAATACCCCCACTCATTACGATTCGACATTTTCTTGGGTCTGCTGACCCTGTTCTTGGTTACATAACTATCTGCAACATGGAAAAATTCACGACTGTCTGACTTCGATTGATTTGCTCAACTATTGCACATTGTAATAGACCTTGATTCTGAAGTTCAACAATCCTACTTGCATATCTCATTATTTAAAATACGTCGCTCGCATAACACGACTGGAAAAATCTTCATTGCAACAATCATAATGGCTGTTTAGAACGGATGTAAAAGATATTATCTCGGGTTATGGAAAGAAATACGAAGAATAGACATCACTGTCGACTACACAACCCCAGCCTGAGATGCAAAATAAAGCCGGGTTCTAGTCTCCGATGACCAAAATATATAGAGTCTGGAAGACACTCGTCAAATTCCAAAAATTCAAAAAGATTAAAGATGATAATGATGATGATGATAATCTCATTCGAAATCGAACAACTTTGATCTCTTTCCCTTACTGTGTATAGACGAGACACTATTTCTATCGATAACAGATACCGATCAATTAAAATTTGAACTCTTTATATCACGTCACTTGTCCACGAGTTCAAAGTTTAGTTGCCAAAAAGACTCGATAATTAAAATTCTGTTTAAAATATACAACTTGGAATCATTGCTCAACTTTTTACTTTTTAGACAGTGTTTGTAAAATGACCAACCTTATAATCACAAATGGTATTATATTTATTCCAAATAATGATGAAATTATCCAAGATTAAAGGTTAAGCTTTTGTTGTGCATTGTATATATATTAGCATCGCGGTTGACTGGGAAGTTAGGACATATTTCTCACTGTATCTAGTCGAAATACCACCGATGTTAAGCAGCCTTGATCGAAATGAGGTCGGCGGTTTCGCGAGCTGCAGTCCCGTTACATAAACATAGCCAAATTTGTTCAAATGTTCACGAATTCTTTTCGGGGGGAGACTTTTATTCTATTTACAAACAACCGGCTGACCCCTGAGAACTCAACATTAGCAACTCAGAAACCAACATAAAACATTATGCAAATGTTCTGCCATGGCATTATCGCTTATCACTTTGTCTCCGACCGCCCCTCCCCTAGGGACAATTGGGATAAAAGCATGGCCAACCTTAAATTCATTTCTCCCATGTTTTCCCACAGTGTCATCTGATAGTTTAACTCCTAGTTAAACTGTAGAGGTCAGTTTGATCGAGGCAAAGAAAATAACACTTATAATAACGAATCAGAGCCGCTGAGAGGGGCGTGCAGCCAATACTTCGCATCGGGGCCTTGATCGCCAGGGGGGGATCAGAGAGTTTCTTAGATATATGTGTATCGAAAATTCTTTGGTCTTATATAATAGTTAAACTTTATTTCAACTCATTAGCCTCATCAACTGATGAACTCTCACGGCGATAATAAACCAAATTTCCACATTTGATTGACATATTGTCTCTGCTCAAAATATTGAACGTTATTGAAATAAAGATTTTTCGTATATATATATATATACGTATATGAATTGTGTTCATGTGTGAGGCGTGGCCGTAAAGAAACTGAACTTTTAAAAGAGTGTGCCAATGAGATGTTTTACCGTGCCAGTGACTGGAATGTTATGTAGCAGTGACTTTGACCTCACCATAAAAACTGCACCAAGCTAACGTTGGTTACTTTTTGAGCTTAACGCCCCAATGTGAACGTGTCTGTAGATCACTTCACGTTTTCCCATAGGGCCAAATCCGGAAAGTAGGACGACTGGAGAACGAAAGTAGCCTTTTGCTTTGCCAAATATTTCGTTCATCTGTCTGTTCGTTATTGTTCATCTTGGGGGAAAACACCAATTGCTCTACTCAAACGTACACACTGGGGCATGTAACTTGAAAAAAAACCCCCAAAAAACAAAAAGAAAAAACAAAACACTTCTGTGAGATTATATATACTTTTCCTTTATAATATAATTTCTGTGTTGAGAAACAAAAAGAGAAGACATAGTCAGTGAATGGAAAAGACGAAATTCGGGTACAAATCAGTTATTTAGGTTTCAGGCTTACCTTCTTACTAGCTTATTGCTTAGCTCAAATGGTTATCGCAGCGTCGCGTTAAGACAATCACCTGTTGAACGCAGGTTCGATTCCTATAATAGCCCATTTCTTTGATTGTTTATTCTATTTACGCTGCCCGGGCCAAATGGCATATCATCAGTGTAAGATGGATGTCATTTTAAATAGAATTACAAATGAAAATAACGCATATATATATATATATATATATATATATATATATATATATATATATATGGCACATGGCAAAGAAACCGGACATGAGATGGAGCGAAAGGCTAACCGATTGGTGCTCAGTGGGTGCCTGTAAGATATGGTTGAGATTAGCGTAACCACGCTCGTTAGAGTGAGAGATGGGAAAGACCTTTGTCTAGCATTTGACTTATAACGACTGAAGATGATTATGATATATATATATATATATATATATATATATATATATATATGTTTGAGTGTAAGCATGTGTGTCATCTTGGATGTACGTGTGAGTGTGTGTCTGTGGGTATGTTTTCGTTTGTATGTGTATGGGTGCGAGTCTGTTCGTCTGCGTGTGAAAATGTGTGTAGTTATGCGTGTGGGTGTGCGTGCGATCGATCTAGAATCCAGACATGACAGATTAGATTATTGGCCGCTCGAATATCCCAAACGAGGTTACGAATTGTATAAAAATGTACGGTTGAATGCACTCGTAATATTGGATATTCTAAATTGCTTATGGGTTGGCCAGTGTCCCATTACAAAACATTGCAGGCATTCCAACCCTGAAAATATAGCCACACCTCGGAGTGAGTGAGAGAGAGAGAGAGAGAGAGAGAGAGAGAGAAAGAGAGAGCTACCGCTGTTTTGAAAAGCATTAGAGCAACCACTCTCAAACTTTCTATCTAGGAGGATCTTTTGAATTAATCTTCATTCCCAAAGGACCTATAATTCTATATCATTTTTATACATTTAATTTGATTAAAAGAAAAACTCTCGTAGAAACCCCAAGATTCCGGGTAACTTCAGCAGGAGAAAAGCAAAACGAAATATACAAAAATGTTTGGAGACTTAAAAATGGTGTAAAAATCATCTCCCCATTTCCCCCGGGCCTGAACAGACGAATAAACCAATAAATTTGGATACATAGGTCTTTATCTTTCTATGTATTAAACTCGATGTCCGTCTGTCTGTTCTACTTATACGGCCACAATTTTGTGTATAAGAAATTCTGCACGGTGGTACATTTTTCCACGTCGACGGACATAGGCTGTGTGATTCTGGATAAGTTTTATATTTGTTTTCCATTTATAATGAAATAATAATGCTAAAACTGGACCCTGGCTTTCCGCCCGAAAGTTTGTGGGCCACTATTAGGTGGTTGAGAGCTAGCATGTGTACGAATCTATCTATATTGAACAGAAAATAACGGTTCAGTTTAGCATCATAATTACATTGTAAATAGAACCACTTTTATTTTCACAAAACTTTTTTACTCTGAAACATTCCCATGGGTCCATTGAGCACACACGCCAAATTTCGTTTAGCTGCACCGATGTTTAAGGGTGGGGGTGGGGCACAGTGACGAGTTATTCTATATAATAGAAGTTTTTTTTTAATCACCTTAAAGAGATGTTGGTAAGTTACATCCTGAGCTTAGTGTTACCAATTTAGATGTTTTCCATCTAAATCTAGATGTCTATGGCCGTGTTTAGATGTTAGAATTACTATTCAGATGATTTTTTCAAAATGAAATATGTAATACTTTTTATTTGATTTCTATGAATAGAATAAGTAATATTTTTGATAGATTATGCAGTATTTTAATGAAATGAATGTTGAAGATTTAAGTCATATTTATCAACTGAGTAATTTGTGTAGTTTTCTAGTGGTACATTTTTAAAAAAAATCCCCGTGAATAGCACCTATAAACCTAAAACAAATCTACGGCGTGATCCTCCTGCCATACGCCTGTAATTATTGGACAACCCGGAAAGTGCAAGAATCTATAATGAGGATCGCTTTAGAATTATTGATATAGCAAGATCACATTTGCACTTGGTTGTTTTGGAGTCTGTCTGCATCAAAATCCGAAAGTTGGTGCTGAGCAGACTCGAGGAATTCATTTTTTCGCTAAAACTATTTAAGTGACTCTCCAGTACGTTTTACAAACACAAATGCATCATGCTCAAAGACAAATTTTCAAATCAGGATTACTTTCTAGCGTTTCATCCCCTTGAGAATGTCAGACGAAAAAAGGTTTTTGGGGATCATTTTATTTAATGCTATATAGATATGTTGACAATACATGGGTGTATGCAGTTGTTTATATTTAACATACATTCGCAAATCACGTTAATTTCATAATAATTTGTAATATAATTTAGTTATATATCTGGAGAATCTGGACATATTTAGGTATTAGAGGATGTTTTTGACTGAATTTCAGATGTAAATCTGAAATGAAGTTGACTATCCTACCCTTGCTAGATATTCACTCAAGAAAAGAACTGGCAGACTTGTTTTTTCATGACAACGGATGTATTTATCAACTGAAAGAATGTCAAACTTTAGTGAGGTTAATTACCAGAAATTTTAGTGTGGGTTAATTTCTGTGTTTAGAGAAATAATTAAAACTCCATGTTCTGCTTTGATGTACATACTCTGTGCATAAGGATTGGTCTATTTCAAAGTATCTATATAGGCCTAATCAAGTGGGACATTTTGAGAACGTCAATTTTGATAGTATCGTTTTAAATTTTGGTCTATACGCGTTCTAGATTTGTTAGTGACTGAATTATTTGGGTTCTAGTGTAATTGGGGATATTTGCACTTCTAAGCCACCCCCCCGTTGTCAGTCTTGTAGCGAAATAAAAAAAAAATGAAAAAATAAAAGAAATAAAAGAATAAGCTCTATATCACATCGAGATATGAGCTAATATCAACTTCCTAGTTCAAACAGTTTTCAGCAGTAAAAACTGCGCTTTTTGTTGACAAAGATATATTTTTCGAGACGCACCCGTAATTTGTTTATCTAAATTTATTGACTCAAACTGTTGAGTCGATGCAAAAAATTATTGAAATTTTTCATCATTTTCTTTCAAGCAAAATGAATCAGGTTAGAATAAAAGTTATTCATCGAAATAAGAACCTTCAGAAGCTACACATTTTTTCCAACTAGAAATCAACGCATTTATTTTAGAAACATATAATTCTTGGGTCCTGGAACCAATGGATTCTTTGAAAGCGTTTTGAGCTGCAGTCTGGTAGTCGAAGACCGTTCCTTGCAGGAAGTTGTCTAATTGCTTAAAAAATTGATAATAGGTCGGAAAGAGGTCTGGTGAGTAAGCTTGGTGAGGTAGAGTTTCGTAGCCTAGTTCGTTATATCTATTCAGAGTCATACGCGCAAAGTGTGAGCTTTTTTTGCTCTTCATTCAGTGTCAATCACGCGAAATATCAAGCTTTTATGCTTTTCCAACTTGGTGCAAATGTCGAGCAACTGTTGAAAGATTAACCTTTAAGTCCCTTTGTAATCTGTTGAGTTGGGCCCGCCTCTATTATGGGTCTTAATTGGATTTCGTCAATGACAGAACGGCGTCCACATCTTCAAGGCTCTAGTCCCTGTTTCGAAATTTCTGAGTAGTATGTTCGTTGACGGTCCCTGGTCAAATACTTGGTTGATATTGCAAGCAGTTTCCACTACTTAACGTTGCATTTTGAACTCATACAATAACTTTGCCCGAATTCGTTTTTTTCCATCTTTGATTTGACAGCCTGAAAAGCAGAATAAGTAGTGGAAAGAAAAATGTTTAGCTTAAATAGATAAAGCGAAATTCACAATTTAAGATAGTATATCACATGAACATGGTTAAGTGCAGTGTTTCGTAGATAAGCATCAAAGTTTGAAATAACCAAAACTGTAGTAATTTGGTGACGTCATCAGCGTACATCCGGTTCCAGATTGAAATAACATAGGAAAAATCACGTTTTTTTCCTTCTTTGTTGACCTTTACATTATTTAGACTGGAATGTTGCATAATTTGTTAGTGTAGCTGTTTTTTTTTATTTTCGAGCTTTTCCCTTCGTTCTTTCTTGGATTTAATTTGAATTTTTTTTATCTCTCATTCTGTGGTCGCCTCCTACATTGATTTGATTCAGGACCTTTATATCTTTGACTGAGTCACTCTTGTCTGCTAGGAATATAGCCGATTTTGTTTTCGTGATTAGGGCTTCTCCAAGCCCATTTTTTATTGGATTTCTTCCTGAGAAGGGTCTTCATGATATTGGACTCGTTCACTGTTATAAGATTAACAACCTATAATTTAATAGAGGTAATAATACTCGCAGTAAATTGATTGGTATTCTGCACCCAACCACTGCCGCTGAAACTGACTTGTTTTGATCAATTTATTCGTTAGTTTGTTCGGAGGACATTTATAAGATCTCAAATTGCTGTCTTGTAGCAAAAGCGTAGGCTTATAAGTAATGTAATATTCGACCCAAGAGACGCAGGGTAAAATTCTGAATGTTTATTTTAGGAGAAAATGTTGCCTCATTAACGCCTGGGAATATGGGATTTATACTCTGGAGATTAAAGAGATTTTACAAGTATTAGATAGAAAGAAAAAGAAAGAGTCCACGTTCTAGTTCGAAGGCCCGATTTTCTTTCTCCTCAGTTTACGTGAGCGAGCCTAATCAACTCTGCGCTTAGGATAGAGCCACACAGTCTCTTCACAACCATTTCAACTCAAATCAGCAATTGTCGTATTTGCCAATGTTTTTCAGCCTTTTTTGCTCATTTACCCCTTACGCCATAAGTATGAATGTTATTTCGTCCCCTTTCCGAAATTGTCTTACTCAAAGGGTGCATTCCAGAATGGTCATTTGTTTAAATATCAATATTCCAACATTTTGAATATGCAAATCTGTGATCCCAATTCCTGACTCCCCAGTGGAACCCTAAAATCCCACTGAGGGCAGTGGGGAAGAATTCCTCCGGTTGAGAACCGCTGATACATACTGTAGGCATGTATGTAGTCGGATTCATCAGGGTGTACGCAGAGCTGAATGAAACATTAAGCACAGAGAATCATCTGGACTCAGTCCATGTACATTTCGTGCAGAAGGGTCACGAACTGGGGGGCCATGGATCTCTGTCTTATTGTATGATGTTAGTAGAAATTTCAGTAGGTCAAATACACTTCATAAAGTTTTTTGGAGTCTGGTGGGGCGATTTTACACCGCTGTCTATGTTTCTTGTTTTCAAGGACCATATCCTTTCGATGTATATTTTTATTCACTAACTTCACTAAATGAGTATTTAAGAAAGGGGGTTATCGCTGGACCAAAAAATTAAAAATTCTGTGTACTGCACAGAGAGAGAGGGGGGGGAGAGAGAGAGAAAGAGAGAGGGGAGAGAGAGAGAGAGAGAGAGAGAGAGAGAGAGAGAGAGAGAGAGAGAGAGAGAGAGAGAGAGAGAGAGCAATCTGAAATTTACCTTTCTGGTTTCTTGGAAATATGGGAAAAGCCAGTGATGACGTTTCAACGATTCATGGTCAATCTGTCTTCTAAAAAAAAAAATCAGTCCCCCAAAACAATAGTACAAATGAAAATACTTCCAGAGCTGTATCCTTTTTTTTCATAAAAAATACTACTGATGTAATTATCAGAGTTTTGATTCAATAAACTCTTGATTAATTAATTAAAATTACCTATTTAATTTTTTCGCAAATATTTTTTGTTCTTTCAATCCGTAAGACCCATGTTACCTCTGGAAATATATCAGTTTTGAGAAAAACTAATTTTTAAAGGTCCTACGAGGGTAGTTCTGTCTACAATTCAACTATAATGCTAAACTGGACTATCACTTACCGTCCGGCGTACGGAAAAACAGCGAAGTATTCGGCTGCTTCCTTTTAATGGTTGTTATCTTGATTACTTTGATATTATTAACATGTTTGATAATTTTTTTTAGCACATCGCAGTTCTCCTAGACGAAAATTTGTTATCTTCCAATTCTAGATGCTTTCTAACCGTTAGACACATGAATTATCCGGAAATTTGTTAGTTAAAAAAAAAAGACTTGTAAAACCTTGAAAAAATATTTTCTCTCAAAACTGAAAAATTGAAAGTACAGAAAATTACTTATTCACGATAATTTAAAAAAAAAATTTTTCACAATCCAATATTCAACTTTCTTGGCCATTTTTATTTTAACAAATATGTGATTGGTAGTAAAATTTGAAAATCTGTGTCTTTTAACGCGTGAAAATTTTGTTAATGCAAATCAAGTATTTTTACTTTTCTAGACCAAAATTTGACTTTAAAACGGCCCAGTTCTACATAATGAAAATCCTTTGTCCACCTCCTCTTTTTCTTCTTCCTTTCATTGCCCGGATTTTCCTTGCAGTCACTCGGATTGATTCGGTATGGGTTCAGTTAGCTCAGTAGCAGCAACGGCTCGGAACGAGTTGCTATAATTCGGGAAAACATCCTTATTAACATTCAGGAGTGGACGTTTAACAAACCAAACCTTGAGTATGACAGAAATAACGCGTCAGTCCGATTATTATTTTAATTACACAGTGTAATTGACCAAAGATGTGTAAGTTTGTAATCACGATAAGCATTCTGGAAAACGCTCCTTTTTTTCTTCTAATTTTCACCATGTGTCCTCTTATAGGTATTAGATAAGCCTAATTTAGTCTGTCACGAGTCACAAGTATTAAGCACCAACCTAGGATCGAACTCATTAAACAATAGTAATTCTTTGCTAGACCAGTGCGCCAATCATTACCGCGCGTCAAGGCGATCACATGTTATCACATCGTAGACGCTTCACTCAACAGTTGTAATTGTCAGTCAGCCATTACGCAAAAGAAGGCATCCAGTATAGTTGAGTATTAAGCTTAGATTAGTATGGCACAAGGCCACAAGTATGCAGCACTTAGTGAGGATCGAACTCGCTACTCATTTAGTAATGATCTCCGAGACCAAGTCGATAACCATAACATGACGTTTTTGTTAACTGCAGAAGGTGGCAAGTGGAATAGGTATCCGTCCATATAAGAGCCATTGCACAATGCAAATTATCCACTGCAAGATAAGAACCCCTCACAGACAGAACAGAGTTAGCATTGATCACAATAATACAGAAATTGTATTGAGTTAGCCATAGAATTCCAATGACTGAAATCTCCATCGTCCACAGTTATGGTTTAACGTAGAAAATTGGAAGTAGGACCAGGGCTCTAAGAAAGGCTTTCAATGACGGGTGTCATCCGTATTTTTCTATTTCCCTTTGATATAAAAAGGAGCAACTGCGTGGGTCATATTCGAATCCTTATCCTCTTTCTCTCCTAACAATTACACCAAGCACACGCACGAAAATACCAACGCGTCATAAATTAGTATTTAACAAGAAACAATCATAGATATATCACCACCTTTCTCCTTTGTGAAGTTATGCCTCCACAAGAACCGAAAGAACGAAAGGGAAACAGCTTTGTAAGCACATTGTTCTTTCGAGTTTGTTAATGCGTGTTGTTTTGCTTGCAGTATGATTATTGGTGACCTTTGACCCCAGTTGGGTCTAAAAATTGGATTATGGTGGTTGAGAGAAGAGGACGAATAACCTTGAGTGTACATGATAAGTTCGAAAAGTGTTTTCAAGAATCTGAATAGATTTAATATTATAGCCCTTTAGTGCATGCTTTTTATGCTCTTGACATCGTTGATATTAAAAGATAAAGAAAGAATATGTCGTGTATGATTATAACAAACTAATTTCAGGGCACACACACACACACACACACACACACACACACACACACACACACACACAAACACTTATTTAGTATTTAAGTATATCAATGGAGTAGTCCATCAAGGTATTACTTCTTGGTAAAAAGTGGTTTGGTTTCGTTTCAACCATGCATATAAAAACAATTTATTTCATAACTTAAAGGAAAAAACAAATTGGTTAAAGTGCGATGGTAAATGACGTGGAAAATTAACTTTAAGATTAGTGGGGAAAAATTGTCAAATTCTTCGGTTGAATATGGTAGTAGAGAATCAACTCGAAGAAGCTTTTCGGTGTAATTAGTATTCTTGAAGATGATATCATAAGTTGGTTTGCATGCAGTCAGAGCTTAATACCGTCACAACGGATTCAATATTCACATGAGTGAACACTCAATAGAAATGAAACGAACACTGAGTCACACCTGTTGTTATACTTACTAATCCCTCATTGTCAAATACGCAGGTTACCCTCCAAATGTAAGTAAGACCTGATTCTGAAAAAAAAAAGAAGAAATTTATTGGACCAACCTGATTGTGTTACAATTGATCTGATTGTCTCGAAAATATTGTAAGGGTCCGTGGGGTACCAAAATAATTCATTGTTTAACTTAAAATCAAAATAGCACAGCCCCCAAAGACTTTTGCCTCTAGGATCAAGGGATGGGTACACCCTGACCCCGACAAAATAATGGAAAGTTTCTGCCTCTGACACAGGTCACCAGAAACTAGACTTGGGGACTAGGTAAGGGTTGCTAAAGTAGACAATACCAATGGGGATCGATGGGACTATCCAAGGTCTCGATAAATGCCTGGGGGTCAAAAGGGGGTCGATAAACGCCGAGAGGGGTCTATTGAACTTTTCGGGTCAAAAGCTAACATTTGCTCGAGAAATAAAAAATACATAAAATACAGCTTTCTGATATTGATTTCTGATTTACTTATAATTTGTTTTTATTTTCCGTTTTTAATCTCCATCAGCTCAGAGGAGGAAAAAATCAGCGATCCTATCAGGTTTAGGGTATTTTTATATTCAATAGACACTATGCAACAGCACTTTATACTGACCACACCGTCATTTTATAGACTTGAAATTTTTCACAAATACACCTCTCGGGGATGACGGAATTTTTTTCTCGGTTTTTCAAAATTATCGCCTGAATAGTTCTCCAGATCAGGGTAGGGGTCAATCAATGTAAATTCATCTCGAATCGATCCCTTTGTTTATGTTCAACGGAATTCATGCTTGTTTTTTGAAAATTCATACGTTATTTTTAGCGACCAAATTCTGAATAATCTTCTGAGTATCTGGACTTGGTACAAAGGGACTCAGGGGCAGATTGCTGTCTTACAAATGGTGAGCAGAACGGTAAGTACAATTTTTCATGACAATGTCTTAATTTCTACAGTTCTCTATGTATCTGGACTTGGCACTGGGACGGGAAGGGTTACAGGAAGGAGCCAGGTATTATCTATCTATCAGTTCTTGGCATAGAATTCACCGTTCATTGTAGAGACTTGGAATCTTGCAGGGACTGGTATAATTTAAAAAAAAAAATACAATCCCTGCAATACATTTTTAGAGGGGGTTTCAATCTGCAATTTTGATTCTCTTCTCTATCATGGGCGTCGCGGAGCCAGTACTTCCTGAACTTGTCTAGCTCGTCTCTCCATCTAATATTCTGCCGGCCTCAGTTGTGCATGTGATCTCGGGGGATCCATGTCGTGAGTCGTGATGTCCATCGGTTGTCTGCCATTCTTGGAATATGGCCAGCCCACCGCCATTTGAGATTTTCAATGGATTCTATGATGTCCCTGACTCCTGTCTTTTCTCGGATGTGCTGTGCTGTCTTGTGGTCCATGTGAGGCCCAGCATAATTGTTTCATGTGCACGTTGCATGGTTCTCAATTTACGGGTCTGTCTCTTGGTTAGGTTCCATGTTTCAGCTCCATAAGTGACTATTGGGAGGATGCATTGGTTATACACCCTTCTTTTTAGGATTAATGGGATCTTCTTATTTTTGAAGGTTGAGCTAGCTCTGCCAAAGGCTTGCCGTCCTAGTGTGATTCCTCGCTTGATTTCACCTTAAATGTTATTTGGTTCCAAATTTTCCGCACTGTTTAAAACCACTCTGTTCAAGGCTTCGTTATGATTCAATGAGTGTTTTCTTATCAGCTTGTGCCCAGTTACATTAATTTATTCAGCAAAGTCTTGGCCTCATTACATTACAAATCCAACATTAAGACCCACTCACAATTGAAAATATCCCTATATATATATTTGGTGAATCTAAAATTTAAAAAATTCAATCTTAGATGTAAACTTACAAATGAATTTGGCAATACAGGTTTGGAGTACTTTGCTTCTGTTTATACCCTTCTTACGTGTTTGCGCCAACTTCTTTGTTTACTTGTATTTTGATATTTTTCGAAATAAAAACCCCCAAACAGAACATTAACAGTGTTGTTTTCTCTTTCTCTCCTCGTGTTTATTGTTGAGAAGAGATTATGTCTTATCTACTGTTTTTCCTTGGAATGGATGAGAATAACAAACAGATAACAAAGTGACACTGACAGGTAAAAATATTTTTTTTTATTCACATGAATAGGTACCAATGGTGCGTTTATTTAAATCAATGGGTATGTATATCAACCGACCAACACACATCGCACATGCACACACTCATTCAAGAATACTCTTTGACATACACTCACACATACATGTACACAATCACTCATATGCACAAGCAGACACAACACATACTACAACACACGCCTACCCATAATCTAACAAGTATAATGCGACACCTCGCCGTAGAGTAATGATTGGAAAGTCAGTCTCACCGACATTCATTGAAGTGAGTTCAAGCCTCACATGTGCCCTCCAAGTGTGGATCTATGTCTATGTATGTATGTATGTATGTATGTATGTATGTATCTATCTATCTATCTATCTATCTATCTCGGTCTGTACATATCTATCTATTTCTGTTCATATCTATCTTGGTATGTTCAGATCATTCTGTCTAACTCCGTTCATATCTATCTATTTATCTATCTATCTATCTATCTACCTGCTCCAAGGAGGATTAAACTCACCACAGTATTGATTGTCCACGAGACAAAGCTTGCTAAACATTGTTCCATGGCGAGGTGTCGCTAAAGTGTATACAAGCGCGTATAATTCTGTGTGGTAATATTCATGTAAGTGCATGTGTGTGCTTGTACATATATGGCGTGGGATTAGTGTGTGTGTGTGTGTGTGTGTGTGTGTGTGTGTGTATGTGCGTGTGTGTGTGTGTGTGTGTGTGTGTGTGTACATACTATGGATGTAGGCTTTAAAGAGTTGACCGGTAAAAAAAAACAAAAAACGCTTTCAACCTCTTTTTTTATATGCCGATCGTCGTCACTGACTGACTGAGTGACATACCAGAAGAAGTTGTCTCTTATGAAGCTAGATATAGCTCCTTTATGATACTAGATCTGATTCCTTTTTGCTGCAACTTCGGCCCCTTTGGAGTTAGATCTAGCACTTTTTTGGTGCTAGATCTAATTCCGTTTTGTTGCACGGTCTGAAGTTCAGGTTAGCTTCTTCATTTGGTGTTGATACATCATTCTACAATAAAAAAAAAACAATATTTCATATAGTAACGACAAAAGAAAAGAGAATAAGTGCGTAGCATTTGTCCACTCATTTTTAATGTTATGAATATTGATTTTTTAATGTGAATTCTAGTTTGGGGCAAAAATCGCTTACTTGAAAAATAATACAAATTTTCTCTGCCCCCCTCTCTATAGCAACCCTTCTCTCTCTATGCATGAATGGTCAAAAATAACAAAAATCATTCTGAAATATCTACATCCATTTATTTTGGTATATGAAGTAGAGTGAATCATTATCAACATTTTTCTTTCATCTTTATGCTACCATTTACATGCATCTTGATATCTTGTTGCTTTTTATCACAATTCGTTTCAGACCAGGTTGTCTCCGACTGTGAGTGAATATACGCACTGATTGGAATCTTTCTCTCTCTCTCTCTCCCTCTTTCTATATATATATATATATATATATATATATATATATATATATATATATATATATATATATTTTTTTTTTTCTCTTTCTTATCTCATCCGCAAACATGTAAATAGTGAAATTTCTCAGTACCGTTGTAATTTTCTCTGCGAAAAAGATGGCTGGCACCCGTCGAAATGCATCGAAACATACCCACGTGATAATAATTTCTTTTTTTAGATGTAACATTTCTTTCTCTTGAGATTTTCTTTTCACCTTCATTGTCACTTTGAACAACACACACACACACACACACACATACATGTATACACACACATATATATATATATACATATATATATATATATATATATATATATATATATATATATATATATATATATATATATATATATATATATGGAAAGAAGAAAGAAAGAGGATGGGAAGCAAATATTTTACAATTCTAAATTTTTGTTTTGTCTTGAAAGAAAGTGAGACTATCGGTTTTGATAAAATAAGTAATGTTTCAGTTTAATCTGTATAGATTGAAAAATATAATTTTTTATTGCTAAATATGAATGAATAAATGTTGTTTTGTGACATATGCATTTATATTTATTAATCATTTCGTTTTGTTTCGCTTTGAAAGGAAAGGAGGATATTCGTTTGATGAGATTGAATAAAAAGCCTGTTGTTTTTTAAAATAAAATAAGTAATATTTCAATCTAATTTGTACTAATTAAGATATGTTTTTATTGATATATTTCAATGAATAAAGATTGCTTTGTCATTTGTTTACTTCGTTTTGATTTACTTTGAAAGGAAAGCTCGTTAACTCGTTCGACTTCATGGCTGATTACGTTTCGTGGTAAAAATTCCTATGGTCATTGAAGCTATCACTCTACAGGGTCTAGATTCCATATACGTCAGGGTACAACAATAAATATACAGTCACAGCGGCTCTTTCATCCGGCAATGTGTGGACTCGGAACTCTTTCAGCTCCAAAAGGAGTACGACAAGGTGATACCAGCTCGCCCAAACTCTTCATAGCTTTCCTCGAGATGATCTTCCGAAACTAAGAATTCGAATGAAAACTAGGAGATGAAGGAAGAAGGGGGGAAGGAGGAAGGAAAAGTGGAGACGGAGAAGAAGAAGGAAGAAGACAGAGGAGGAAGAAAGGGGAGGATGAAAGCACAGAAATAAGTAGAACGAAAAAGAAAAAAGAAGTGGAGAGAAAAAGACAAAGAAAAAGAATATGGAAAAAGTGTAAGGACAAAAGAGAAAGGAGAAAAAAGAGAAAAGAAAAAGAAGCAGAAAAAGAAGAAAATGAAGAGAAAAGAAGTAAAAGAAGAACCAAAAGAAAGAGAAGAAAAAATGTCGAATTAAATTGAATGTAGAGAAAATTAAATTGAACAAAGAAAAGAAAGGGAGTAAAAAAAACAGCATATAAATGAATAAGACTGGGCGAGAATGAAACTTGGATAAATAAATAACGAAGTAAAAAAAAAGAATGGAATAAAAAAAAAGAAGAGAAGAAGGAAATACCAAAGAAAAGTTAAGGAAGATGAAAATCAAACGAAAGATTGTTATTATAAAAGCTCTGTACAAATATACGAGTTTTTCGTTACTATAACAAGTAACACACAAAGGTATTGATAAATAAATAAACGTTTCTTCTTCAAGAAAGATAAAACCCCGCATACATACGATGACATACGTTGACGAACACCGCACACGGATATCCACATGCATAAAGTGTCTCCTTATCTCACACTGATCGCCGCATACCGTGGTTCATTAGCTGAAACTTTCAGAATTTTGTCACATTTTGCACGGCTCCTATAATATAAGACCCTTAACAGCTGGACTAAATAGGGAAAGCATGAATCAAATCAAACATCCCTTTATCTTGTATTGATCTCTACATACCATGGTTCATTGGCTGAAACTTTCGGAATTTTGTCACGTATACCAAACCATAAATCTTATGTATTTAGCACTCATAAAAAATACTTAATGAGCAGTTTGAAAAGGGGCCCACATCTCCCAAGTGACCTGAGTCTATTATCAGCTCTTCATGAGGTACCATGAGCTTCCATTGCCACTCTTTCCAGAGGGGGAGAAAAGTATATTTTTCCGCGGGGGGCAAGACGACATATTCAGAATATATCTTAGTGGCAGCCCTGTTAACAGTGAATGATAATAGTCTTTTTATATAGGAACATTAAGTTCTGGTTACATGAAACTATTGTACATCGCCATTATTCCTTATTGACGATAAGGTTCCAACTTTCGAATCCCTTCGGTCTCGGTGAGAAAGCCTGATCTGGGCAGGGGATCCAATACCATGCCCCTTCCCTTGTAGACGCCCATGTGCGTTAATACTTGAAAGTTCGGAGAATTTGAACTGAGAGCGTAAAATGAATATAGTAAAGGCTTTTGTGGCTACTTTTGTAGTTATCGCTTATAGATATTTATTTCACCAAAGCATTTTCAAATTGAATGACAGTGTCTTCTCGAGTCATGTCTGAAGTCGATGTAAAAAAACAACTTTCATTCCATGAGCGTCCACTGGAGGGGAAGAGGCAAATGGTGCATATCCCCCCCCCTCCTCTAGGATGAAGCCGTCTCATCGGGGGTGTAGGGTTTGAGGGTTGAAATCTTATTGTTAATAAACGGTAATGGTGCTGTACAATCGTTTTATGGAACCCCAACTTGATGTTCCCAAAATAAGAATACTGAATTATCATTTGCTGGTGCTTACCCCATCGTGTCATCCCAGCGATAGATCATGCATCTCTGTCAACGGCCAACTACTCTATCTGACGTGTGGATCATACAGTGCATCGTACTTGCGTACACTATAAATGGTGGATGGAATACAGATCGTGTAACAGGGTTGTCACTGCGACAAAATACACCGATCGGCGGACGTCCTCATCTCATCTAAGAAATAATAGATCCCATGAAATCTACGAACACTTCACTGGCTAATTCGCGATCTGTATCCAACACTCATTAAAAAATCGTTGTGGACTAATTTGAGGCATATTGAACTCAATACGAGCGCACTTTTTTATACCTAATTAATTTATACCAATAACACTTAAACAAAATGTCGATTATACTTAAGATAGATTATAAATTTACGACATTAGACGGAACGTAGACAAAGATTATTTTTGCCCGAGTGAGAGATGAGTCTACTTTGACCTATATATGTATCTCTCTCTGTCTGTCTGTCTGTCTGTCTGTCTGTCTGTCTGTCTGTCTTTCTCTCTCTCTCTCTCTATATCTATATCTATATCTATATCTATATCTATCTATCTATCTATCTATCTATATATATATATATATATATATATATATATTTATATATATATATATATATATATATAAATGCGTGTGTGTAAGTACAAGTGTATATGGATAAACAATGGTCAAAAGAAAACATATTCATGTTGGTCTTATTAATATAATGCAGGGTTTCTCAAAGAAGGGGGTCCATGGGTTTCGTAGAGATCATTGGGAGTCGCAGGAATATTAAAAAAATATTTCTTTAAAGAATAATTATGTAACTAGATTGTATTCTAGAAATAAATAAGTAAAAATTATCTTTGTATCAGTTTCTCTTAATTCAGTCGTGTTGTCTGGTAGTTCACAACCAAGAGAATAACGAATCTAATTTCAGTGGACAATTGGGAACAAGTGTAATTATAAATAGCATGTAATAAAGCATGTTATCGCGTTTACTTCGAATAAAATACGCAATTCTTTTACTATACAGTGTCTCCATAAATCACGCCGTGCAACACTTTTAAAACTATTTGTCAAAATCCTGGATAAAGTCTGGAGTCAATTTGCTTTTTCCTAGAGCAACAAGAACAACAAAAATAATCCTCATAAAAATTAGGGGTGACAACTACAAAGTAATAAATGTTCTCTTTCTGATCGATAGGGTCTAAAAAAGTAAGGAAAAAGTTAATTACTGCTTCCAAAGTTTGCTTTTACAACGAAGACAGTATTAATTCAAAATCTACTCATTTTCAATTTGTCAACTGCCCTATTTGTACATTTTGATCACATTAAGCAAGACATGTTTATCGCTGTCCTGGCAACAAAAGCTAAATTTGGAGAAAATAATTGACAGAAAGTAACACTCACTAACTAGAAACAGCAATCGCATGGCAGGTTGTTATTTTTGCAACTTTGAAATCTATTAAATAACAGATATTAACATAATTGTACGGGGTTTGTAGCGAAACATTGACTAAGTAATAACGTTTTTTTTTTACAAACACAAGCGCATTTCTTACATGGATGCTATTAGTCCCTCGTAGCACATCAAGACGATATTCAATTTTCTACCAGGTACTTTGGTCCATCTCTCCATCAATGGTGGACATGGCTTGGCAGATTCGTTGATCTGTCTTAAATGAAGCTCCACAAAAAGAAGTCAGGGGTTGCATCAGATGAAGAATCAGCCAATCCCTTCCATTCGACGGGTAGGGGTCGCGTGCTTCTCTCTTTGATAGTTTTCGAGACAAATAGATTCGATAGGAGCGACCTCGCTTTCTGCAAAAAGTTGTGACTATAATTGATATCAAAATAATTGATACTAGTTGATGTATATAGATAAGTATTTATTAATACTTTGAAACAATCACGCCCTCCTATAATGCCCCCATGTATCCATAAAAACATCCAAAAATATTTGTATTAAAAAATTAGGTTAGCAAAGAAAATAAGATGTCTGGTCAGGTCAAGGAGTACTTGCTACTGGAATCATGCAACCCAGTGCAACCAGTAACAGGATATGCTTTCAACGTGGACGGACACAACTAAGCACACCTATTGCCCAGAACCCCTGTCAACACGCCGTGGGCCAGCAAGATAGGGTATGGTCTGATACTCCCTATAGTTAACGCGATCAAAAATATACTGGCCGTTCCTGCTGGATTTAAACCGAGGCCCAAACACATCAATTCATGTAGAGATATTACTTTATCTTTATTTTGCAACGAACAAACTCGCAATCGTACAACAGTAGCCATCAAAGATGGAAGAGGGTTCCATCCTCTTTTTTTTTTTTTTAATATGTGCGTTTGTTTGTTTGTTTGTTTGTTTGTTTGTTTGTGTGTTTACATGTTAGCTTGTTTGTTCCGGCGCTCCTGGCCACTACCTTTTGTCTACAGACAAAAAAGTTTTATCTTTTTAACTTTTATTAGCCTTATTCTGACGGCTTTTTTTTTTATCTACGTGTTCCAGCGCTCCTGGCCATACTGTTTTGTCTTCGGACTTTAAAACTGACATCAATACACTACTAAACCCCCAGTAAAAATATTTTATTTTTATTTTTGGAAATAATGCTTTTTTTTTCAAAGTATTTCAAAACCTCCTTTGGCCTCATTCTGACGGGTTTATTAATAACATCTACATTCTCTTAAATCTAGATGTCCTTAGATGTTTGTTTACTTTATTTGAGATGTTTTTCAGTGGAAAATGCCAGTGATGTCATAAATAGAATTTATTCTGACCATATCTATTCTTCGATGGGATTTTTTCTACATGACTCCAAGTTTTGATGCTACGATTGTTCAATTATTGACTATGACTGTGGTTCATGCCCATATTTGGATTTTGAATAGATTTTCAAAATTACAAAGATAATCAATGGATACTCTACATATGTATAAGAGTGTAGAATAATGAAGTAAGTTTTATACTAGAAAACAAATCACAGAAACGCGTATCATAAACAGGTCTGGTTAGTCACTCAATAGAAACCGTCAAGTGACCCACATCCTTTGGCAGCATGATATGTTGGGTGTGATCAATTAACAATTTTGAAAAAAAAAGTTACTTCTCCGGCCTTTTGTTGGGTAGTGATTACAAAATGTTGTAATTTTCAACAAACAAACATGCTGCCGGACACAAACTAAGGGATTAGTTAATATACATTTACATTGCGAATTGAACCACCCACTAAAAGTCCATTTTAGGGTAGGGGTAAAAATTATTCTTTTACCAGACATAATAAGGAATAAATGTTTTAATCGTAAGCTCTCTAGCTCAATTGGTGCTGCCTGTACGTGTGATACATACATAGCCAGCAAGCCAGATTCACTTGAAAACTAAAGAAATCTATGCTGGCAGTTTTGGTGACAGTCTTGTTCGTTGGTTTCTAATAAGGAAAATGAAAATATTCAAAATACGCTCAAAGTGTGTATAGAAAGTATTATGAAAAAATTTTGTCATATTTGAAAAAAATTCCCTAAAAGTTTCTAATAAACGAATGACTGTATCTTACAAAAAGCATTTCTCCAATCAATAATGTTTGGGCTTGTTTTACGTGGTCGCGTCAAGGGGTGAAATATTCTAGAATGGTAGAATTTTCTAGAAGGGTAGTTTCGAAACTGGGGTCTTTGGATTCCTGGGGATCTGACAAATAATTTTTTGGGTCCACTGCAGCGTTCCCCACAGCACCTGACACTGTGAATGACAGGGAAGCAGCATCATACATCAGGCAGCTATCCTCCCCATCTCGATGGTTAGACCAATACATCCACTCATCAACTGGAGATGAAAAAAATTGACCAGGATGAGGATTAAATTCCTCACAAAACTTTTCATGATGAATAAATATGGTTTTTGAAAGTCAACTATTATTATTGTTGTTCATCTATTATAAAAAAACTGAATGCTAACAACAAGGGTCTGCTTGAATATTCCCCGTATAGAAGGGGTCCTTGAGTTTTCCAAGTTTCGAAAACACTGGTCTAAAAAGAAAAGCGTTACCCCAAATGGATTATGTCGAATAGACCTCAAAAGCAGTCAATTTTTGGATGTAATCTTGAAATCAAGATCTAGGGAAAGCTCTATTATCCGAACAAGTCGGGTGGGGGTATATTGTTCGAATAATTGATTGTTCGAATGACTAACCCGATCATAAAAGTAAGCCATACTGGACATAATAACGGCACTTTGAAATTATGTTCGGATAATCCGAAGTTCGAATTGTTGATGTTCGGATGATTGATTTTTATATGTATAAGAATCGTGTTTTTCTCTTTATATAAAGGATCGAATGTTCTACGTCAGGAGCACCCTTCGGTATGTATGAGCTTGATGCCCTCATCGAGGGTGCCATGGGGTTTGGTACTTACGGGCAATTGTTTCTAAGACACACTTCAGGCTTGCCAGGCTTGTCAGGCTCGTCAAAGATTCTTTCAGCTTACAGTACGTGGTATTCACCAATTTTCACTCGTTTATATACTGACTAATTCGACTTTCTCACGCTAACCGTTGTCTCCAACGTGATTTAACCGTAACATCTCAGTGTCGGGAAAAGGTTTCTCAAACCCAGTCCTTGTTCTAAGCGCTGAGCGGAGAGGCATTGAGCACCATTTTTAAAGTTTTTGGTATGAGCCGGTAGTTAAATGAACCACGGACGAGAACTCTACGATTCGGTCATAGTGTACAATCCGAATGTGATGATGGTAAAGATAACTTTTTTTCTCTCTAATTGTAGCAACGCTTATGACGTAGGATTCGGGCGTTTCCCTCTCCTTTCCTTGTTAGGCCTGGATTACCATAACTTGTCCCTGTTGAGTAGCGGAACCCACCTCTGGTTTAACCCAGAACTTGTCTGACACTCAGTCAACATGTTCATGTGTACTGCTTCTTTAGGTTTTCTCAGTTTCCATCGGCGTTCCCTGTCTATACATCTTCCCACAGAGGATGATGTTCGCCTTTCTCTCTCCAAAAATGTCCAGCCGTCTAGAAACAAGGAACGTTAAACCTTATAAGACTATGAAAATATCTGTGTCAATCCATACAAGGCTACTTAAGTTCTTATTCTCAACAGAATTAATAGTGATATTAACCCATTTATGCCTATAGGTTTATACTTAATCCACCCTGAAAAATATGCCGTAGAAAAAAATATTCATGAAAGAAAGTGGATCAAATTACATATAAATACTCTCAAGTTGATAAGAAACATACTTACAAGTTTTTTTTTTCTTACAAATGAATTTGCATTGCTATCCGAATATACTTTCATTTACCCCATTTTTCTAATTATACGAAAATCGGTTGAAAAATCTGTCTTTACGCATAAATGGGTTAATGGTACACTTCGTATAAAATCCACCCGTTATTACAGCAAATCCGTTATATTAGACTGTCAAAGAGTGACAGAAAATGATTTTTGCCGGCATTTTTTTCCGTCATTAATGACCCGATTAATCCCCGAGGCCCATATCTAATC
>OY735207.1:53372514-53510014 GCA_963457665.1 Thysanoteuthis rhombus
TATCATTAGCGCTCAAGTTATATATATATATATATATATGTATATATATGTATATATATATATATATATATATATATATATATATATATATATATATATATATATATATATATATATATATATATATATATATATGTATAGTTGTCAGAAATGACGTAGTATGTTCGAGGTGATCAATTAAAAAGATTCTATCACTTTTCGTTGGGTAGTTATCTTTAAAAAAAGGTATGAATTGAAAAACAAACAAACGCAAATGCTGCTGGACATGAACTAAGGGATCAATTTGGCATAAACTTATGTTGCAAATTGAACCTCCTCCTAAATGCCTATTTAGGAGGAGATTCCATGAAAACGAAATGAAATTTTTTTTTCTTGACACAATAAAGAGTAAATGTTGAAAACTCCAACCCCCCTTAGTTCTATTAGTACGCACTCATGATACATAGTTAGCCAACCATCCTGTCAGACGGGCCAACCTGAAAACGGAAGAAACCTATTCACAGTTTTTATGACCGTTTTTGATGACTTTTTTAATGGGACGCTGTGACACGGCATAAAACAAACTGTTTAATTTCAGAATTATTTGCCTGGTTTTGTGGTCGCATCTTTTTACTTCCTATCCGGTCACGTTTTTCTTTCTGCAAATGTAGATGCCTTTTTGTGTGTCTTTGATTTATTTTGCGTAGGATGGAACTGAAGTAGCATCTGTTAGAATCAGCTGGGTAACTTTTATATGGTAACGTCATCATTACTCGTGGCTCTAGGACAACTGCCCCTTGGATAACTGTTCCCCGGATAATTAACCCAGACTATTATCCCTGGGTTATTGTTCCCTGATTGGATCATAGCAATTGTTAATCGTAAGTTAAAGTTTGTGGACAGGAGATAGTTGGCCATGTAAATGACCATACCCAGGGGGAAATTGTCTGGGGCAAGCAGTTATCTGGGAGGCATTTATTCTGTGCATGGACAATTGTTCACGATACCCATCACTTGAGGCTTTTTGATAATCAACACTGAAAGCTAACGTACATATTTTTAAATTATGGAAGCGTAAAATGAAATAAGAATTTACGATGTATTCTCTTTTTCTCATCGAAAAAGGCCCCAAATCTTGACTTTTTTTTCGATTGTTCCCAGCAAGAAAACGAAACGCCCTAACCCCTTACCCAGGGCGCAGACTAACGAAAAAAACTTCACGTATCAGTTCTGGCTGCTTATGAAATTTTCGGTTTTGTTTAGACTAACGAAAAAGACTCCAAACGCTAGGCTCTACATTGCCATATTTTTATTTTGAACTTCCGACAGCATTATCGTCTTTTATTGGCAAAGTTGCAAAAACTTTAATAATCGAGAACCCAAATAAAAAGATATGCAAGGCGTGATATTCGGGGGAAAGGTTGGAATGTTTCTATTCCTGAAGAATAGAAATTTTGCTCGTATGGCTTGGTTTTTGAGAGTGAAAAACAGGAACTTTACGCAAGAAGAACCAAATCTTATCTCAAACGGCACAGCAAGGCATGCATTTAACCATTTTTGTGCTTCTGAATGTCACATTTCTGGAAAATGTTTTTTCTTTCAATAGAGTTGAATTGTCAATTGAACCAAACTTGGTATTTTTCCATTATACTAGAATCTTATTCAGAATCGATGAGATTAAAAAGGCTAAATGACATTGCCATCTGGAAAAGTTGTCAAACAAGTTAGTTAAATATCTTTCAATTTACCAAAACACATTTTGGAAATATTGCAATCATAGACAAGAAGCACAGAAATTATCTTTGTTCGAATACTTACGAGCAGTACTTTAAAAAAAAAATGTAAACTAATCACCGTTCAGAATTACATATATACAGTGTGGCTTTTTCTAGTTTATTCTAGATCTTCCTTAAACTGTTAATTTACGGCTAGCCTTTATTACTTCATGAACAGCTGTTCACATCACCTGATTCCTCAACTCCCACGCTCTTGTCTCTAGCAAGCTACACGTTTTTATTCATCCACAGAGATATCGATCGATCTTGTTATGTCGGCCAAAGCCCGGAGGCCGTATTTACAAAGTCTCCTTGTGTCTTTTTAACAACTTCCTCCATGTCCGCATTGACCTGTTTGGTGTCTTTCCCAACTGGAGCTAATGGTCAAACACATTTATAGAACCAAGTCTTGATACGTGGAGTTTCAAGGCAATTAGACATTACCTACCTGAAGGATCGGCACAAAGCATTCTTACTCTTCTTCTTCTTCTTCTTCTTCTTCTTCTTCTTCTTCTTCTTCTTCTTCTTCTTCTTCTTCTTCTTCTTCTTCTTCTTCATCATCATCATCATCATCACCATCATCATTATTATTATGCTATTAACGTCCGTCGTTGGACATAGACCTCCCCCAAGATTCACCAGATCTCTCTATTATGGGTGTCTCGGGGCCAATACTTTCTGAACTTGTCTAGTACGTCATCCTATCTTATATTTTGCCGGCTGCAGTTTCGCATATGATCTTGGGAGATCTTGCCGGGTCGTGGTGTGTAGCAGCTGTCTGACACTCTTGCAACATAGCCAGCCTTTTCCAATCTGAGTTTTCCAATGGATTCTATGATATACCTGACTACCGTTTTTCTCTAACATGCTGTACTGTTACGTGATCTTTCCACGTGATGTTGATGTAGAATGCTAGACTCCCGGTTGTCCGTGACCGTAGAAATAAAAGCATAATCTCTATTTTCATGGGATGCACCTCCCAAGGCTGCACCTCTGTATTGCACTAGAAAGGGTAGGGCCAGGGTTAGTCCCCGATGCTTGAGACCTGCCAGAAGGTAATTGCCGAGGGAACTAAAAAAATTATGCTTCTGCTCACATGTAGGCGTGAGGATCCCTACACTGAACTCGACCTTGTGTCACATTCTGTCCTCGTGGGGCGAAGGGGGGGGGCAGACAAGTGCTACTTTTAATTTTCTCTGTATAACCTTTTGCCTTGATAAGCGAAATGTAAAAAATAAGATAGCATCGACACGATCTTTCTTCCCATATGGCTTTGAGCCAAACTAATCTCCGTTTAGTCTATATCAAGATGTTATCCAGCTTTGCCATATGTCAGTGTTCAAGCCCAGGTGAAAACTTTGATCTTGAACGCTGATTATACAGGCAGGTATGTAGACCCCCCCCCACTGGTAAATGTGGTGCAACACTATTTTTCTCATCCGTATTTCTCCCATTGGCTCTGCGTTGCATTAAATTATGCATAGTAAGAGGTTAACCAGCTGGGAGACTAACATAGTCGCATCCGAACTCTGGTAAAATCCAAAATTTGTCAATAAAAGAGGATAATCCTGTTGGTAGTTCAAAAAAAGAAAAAAAAAATTGGCAATATGGCGCCTAGCATTTGGGGTCTTTTTTGTTAGTCCAAACAAAACCGAAATATTCATAAGCAGCCAGAACTGATACGTGAAGTTTTTTTCGTTAGTTTGCACCCTGGGTTAGGTTGGGTTTTCTAGACAGACAGCCCTCCCCAAATGAAAAATTGGCCTGGCAATTTTTTTTTTCCATTTCCACCCCTTAGACTTGCGTCATACTAAGAGAGGTTCTAAGAAAAGAGAGAGTGTCTGCCGTAGAGCGATGGTTAGCAAGCTGGTTTCAAGACCAATCAGCCTACCTCTGTATTTAAGCCTGGTTTTATAGTAAGCCCACATTATCTTCAAGCATATATTGCATTTCAGTGTTCACAAATTTGGTAGAATAAAAAATCTCGGTTTCCTTATTATTGAACCTTTTATTATGGATATGAAGTTCAAAATATGATGATCTGTAGGAGAAATGTTTGGTGAATATTGAAAATACTGCAAGACTTAATATCCCGAATTCTCTGAGGTTAGGTCTAGCTAAGGGATGTGGGAAAAGAAACTACCACGGAGCGTTTCATCAGATTATGAACTATTTTTCGAACATTTAAACCTTCCCTATTGCCTTGGGGCGACGTGTTATGGTCGCTGTTAGAGTCCTAAAGTCTCCAGAAAGTGCTTGAACCGTTGTGTGTGGTTCGAGAGCCACTGCTATCGATAATTCGTCATCATTTTGGCATTGCACGCCTAAACCTGTTGAACTAACACTGACTAATTCGCACTGTGGTATTGTTCATTCCAAATTCCTTGCTGACATTACCAGCGGCCTGAGTTGCTAGTCATGTCTGAAATTGTACTTTAAAATCAGTTTCACTTCTTGGTTAGACCTCATTGCTTTTTAGGGCTTGAACACCTCCAATGATGACGAATCATGTCTCTAGATTCATTGAATCTGCACAATGAAAAAAGATGCAATAACTTTAGTATATCTTTGATTTTAGCATGATTCTCTATATTGTAAACAAGCGAAATTTCATAAGTACAGAATACTAGAAAAACACTTTTTGATTATCCAACCAGTTTTTCTCCATCTGTCTAACTACAATGATACTCCACGGACGTAACTGACATAGAAAAGGGTTTGTGTTTTGATGACGTAGTAAAAATGTCGAATAAAAATATGAAAAGAAATGGAAATAAAAAATATCAGATATTTTCCAAGCTCCCTGATATGAAAACCTATATTATCCACGTGTATGAAATCCAATGGACGTACACGTATTTCATATATTATTTTTGACAACACGGTTAAACTAGTTTTCTAATAATAAACGCTTTTTAAAAACCGATGTTGCTGGGTTATTTTGATTTAAATGTCACGTTTACACCGACTCTGTCTCTGACCAGGAAACAGGTGTATTGTATTTGAAATTTTCTCTGAGAATTGGAGGAAATACGTTCTTTTGCTCTTCAAGCACGTGTTGTCAGTCACATAGATAATCCAAGCATAGAAGTACTTTTCTTTTATCAATACAGGTTCCTCTCGCTATCCAAAAGTAGACCGTTCCTATAAACTCCTTTAGTACGCCGGAAATGGCTTAAATTGAAGAAGCAGTTGCTATTAATTTATGTTGGAAACATTTTAATTGTTTTCAGACGTAAGGAAATAGTAGTGATGGCATGTTAGGCCGAGACATTGGAGGTTTGAGTGGTGAGAAGTACAGGACACGGGGTGGGGTGAGAGATTAAGTGAGAGGTTGTGCGATGAACTCTATAACGGCTCAGCTCAACTTATATGCTGAAAGCTATTTTTTCTTTTTTTTTCTCCGTAGGAGTGGAAAAGTGGCGTAAACCAAACTTCTGAAAGACGGACAAACCTGTATTCTATCCATGGGTGGGGAAGGGGGCATACGGGGATCATACAGTGTCACACTTGTTTACACTACAAATGGCGGATGAAATGGCCATCGCGCAATAGGGTTGCTGTTAACTTATATTTCGAGTATACACTTTTATCCCCCCTCCGATCCGTTCATATGAGATTTTGCTCCCTCCCCTGACATGTATGTCTGGCACCCCCTCTTCCTCTCGGAAAAGTGACCGAGGAAGCCCATGATTCTATTTGAAATTTCACAGCGAATGGGAGGAAATGCGTTCGTTTGATCTTCAAACACGTTTTGCCAGTCATATTTTTGCAAGGATGATCCATGTATAGTTGCACGTCTTGACTCGAGACAGTTTTTTTCTTTTATTACTTATTTACCCGGATGGTATAATGGTTAGCAGGTTGGCCTCACACGCTAGAAGGATCCCGGTTCGATTTCCGATAGATGCGAATAGAGTGGAAAAATCCTCATTAGGACAAACTTACCTGTGCACCCAGCAGCTAAATGAGAACACACTAAGCTGTGTGATCAGGGTGAGAAAAATTGGGAATGGAGTCATGCCTTCTTCTATTTGAAAGGATAGTTGCGAATGAAAGAGGTGCCTTCGGGGTGCCTCCGCAGTACTTTGACTTGGACTCAATTACATGAATGGAATTCTATTTTACTGTGTCAGTTGCGTCCTCTAGCGTGACAGATGACATTTGCCCATTGGTAATTATTATTCAGTGCAGTCTTGATTAGTGCGTGTTTTGATCAAGATATTACTGTACAAACTAATGAAACTAAGTATGAACTGGAAAAGAAATTAAAATCATAAGAACCTTGGAGAGTGCTGTTTTGAACTGTACCAAAGATTTTGGAATGAATTAACCTAACTAATCAAGAAACATATGCATAAACTCAACACAAAGACAAAAACACTTTAATCTATAATGATCTTGATCAGTGTGGTTTTATACAACATGGACCAATTTTTAACCACACTATTCAAGGTATTGCTGTACATATTTACCACCGTCGCAAGTGGTTAAAGTGCGAGCCAAAGTTAAAGGTAGAATTTCGAATGCTGGTTTTCAAGGCAGGAAGACCTCCCCAACCTGGAACACTGGAATAACCCAATCTCCCTATCTCTATTTACCTTACATCTGACCTTAAAAGAAAGAAAATATTTGAGAGAGGATTGGAAATAGTAATTTTTGCGACGTAGTTTTATGTCCGCACCACATAATATTGCCGAAATTCTATGTCTGTCCACACGAATTAGGGTGGATCAATTCATAATTATTTACCCAAACAATGGCGTCGTCAATCAACAGTTTTTTTCCTCTTTTCTCTCTGAATCAATAACAGAGCCCGTCGGGAATTCGATTTGCTTTCAACTTTTGTTCATTTACCTCTGCCAGAAGAGTTGGGGGAGGTATATATATTTACACTTCTCAGTCTATTTCTTTGTCCACACAGTATTTCCAAATATTTCCAATGAACTTGAATGACATTTTGTGAAAGGTTGTGACATTTGCTAAGGAAGAATTGATTAGATTTAGCGGTGAGTCAGGAATTTTTTTTTAGATTTTGAATTTTTTTTTCCTGTTTATATACGTATTTATCACAGTTATCCCCCAAGCATCGTAGCTGTATATGAACTGATTTTTATTCATTTTTTTTACAAGTGGGAATGGCGTTGACTGAGGTTTGCGCTCTCCGTGTGCTTTTTAGTTTTCCGGTCTTCTTCTCTTGTTTTTTTCTTTGTGCTAACCCACCTGGCATTCTCTTGTTAACCTTCTTTTATTGGGAATTATATATATTGACAAAAAGCAAATTTAAAAAGATAAAAGCCAGTCCGACATAAAGCTTTTGCTGGCGACAGGTGAATTCGACAGAGCTTAATCTAGTCAATGAAGTAACGGAATGTGTGGACCAAAGAAATAATTTCATGACTGAACGCTCTTAATAGATGACAAAGAATTTATTGAATTGCGATGATTTTATTGTTTCGACGAACAAAGTTTGAAACAAGGATAGAGATCTGATAAATAAAAGGGTTTCTAGATCTATAACGCTGCTCTAAGTTCTTGAAATATGCACACTGCGTCAGTATCAAAGATTTTGCAAGAAAAAATTTACACACGAACTTTTTTTTTTACATCATGAAGTAAGATGCTAAAAGTATAAGACTTACTAATGTAATTGCATTTTTGCAGATTCAATGTGAATAGAGATATAAAGCATTGTATTTGGATTTTTTCAGGCCTTACCAGTAATGGCGTCGACACAAGAAGTTGAACTAATTTTCCAGTACATATTATGACTGGAGGGCAGTTAGAAAATGGTTATTGCTTCAAATGGGTCATATTTTGATGAAATGTTTATCATTTTTGTCATACGTAAATACTAGTCACACAGGCGCAAACATAGACGTAATGCACATACACACAGATTATATACACACACGCACACACACACACACACACACAAACACACACAAACACACACATTATATATATATATACACACACACACACACACACATACATATATATATATATATATATATATATATATATATAAGTTTGTTTTGAATTGAGAATAATTAGTGCATTTATGGTTGTAAACATTCAAAGCAAAGTTATGTACGTAAGCATTTGTCACGTGGAATCCGGCTGTCCTTGGTTGGAGAAAGAACTTCATAGTCTTTTTTTAGACGACATTATGCCATAGAATTTTCGTATTCAATAGATACAATAACAAGAATGAATGACAGCAGAGAATTCCAATACTATTATCACTTTGGTCGACGCAATATTGCATAAATATGGCATTTTTTTCTATTTGTTGCTACTTCAAAGAATTTCCACGAACAATATATTCATATATACACGTGTGTGTGCGTGTGAGTGTTTATATATTTTTTTTATATCAAGGTACCTTCTGTGGCTGTGTGACGCTTTCACTCGCCATGAATATTGTTTCTGTACGGACTGCCTGCCTAACTGTCCAAGATACCATTAATAACAATCAATTATATTAGTATCAATAATAACCAATAATACTACTTCATTTGAAAATGATCTCAATCATGAAAGTAGTGTAGTTGATATTTTAAAGTGGAATACCATTAGATAGAACATGCTCAATGTAATAACAAAACAATGCAGAGCAATAGGTAATAATTACAGAAGATTAGAGAGGAAAAAATGTTAAAATAATTTGACAAACTAGAGGTGTATAGAAATTTAAGATAAAAACATCACATGCATCATGTTTTGATGCATTGCAATGGTTGCCAACCACCATTTCCAAGAAACTTGAAGCGATTGTAGAGAGAACTGTACGGTGTTTACATGTTTGAGATTTGAAGAATGAAAAAAGGAGACTGGTGTTTTTTTTGTTGTTTAATAGAAGTTGAAGGGAAAAGTGTTTGTTTTTTGTATCTATGCTGGAGAAAACCAGGTTGGTCTGAGATAAGAAAATCAGTGAAAGGAAGAGTCAAGAGGTGTTTGTATCTGTGTGAGTATTAGGTTGGTCAGAAATATTTTGAAAAAATGTCAGTGAGGGGAAGGGTTGATTTACGGGAATGTGTGGTGGTATTTTTATCTAGAATGGATAGGTGTTGACTTTTGGGGTGGGATGGAAGTGGGGAGTGTTGTTCTAATCTTATTGATTTATGGTGGATAAGACTAGGTCTATGTGTCTGTACATTGACGTTCCCTTAAAGAGGGTATGCGTGTACTCATACTGTTACATATAGGGTCTATTGTCTGTTAGTCTATTTTTTGTATGCTTATGTTTTAACGCGTTGTTTTATGTGATTCCATTTCAATATAAATGAATTTGAGGGTTTACAATCTGAAAATGTACATGCCTCTGGGTTATCGCGTTGCATTGGGATATAAGGGCTGCTTCGATGCATCTGCATGTCGAGGAGTCGTGTATATTTTTGATGAGATGGACTAAAAGTTGAGGTTGCAGTTTTGTGTCTCCCGCTGTCTGACCGAGGCGTTTGTCTTTTCATCCAGTTTCAGGGCTCTTTTATGTTTGTACATTTTTTCTTGAGAAGTCTCGACGTCTTGCCAGTGCAGATCTTGTCATAGTCCTTGCACATTATTGCGTAAACGTCAGCTTTGGATGGCGGTGGTTTGTACTGTGATTTGTTTACAAAATCGTTGATGGTGGTTGAAGTGTTGTATAAATGTTTGTATATAAATTCCCAGTGGTAAACCTGTTTTCAATTGTCTATTTAGTCTCTATCTTTATTAAAAGCGCTTGGAACTTTTGAACTGATCTCATATATATATATATATATATATATATATATATATATATATATATATATATATGCGATGCACGTGCAAACTGAGTGTTGAATCTTTGTGAGCGATATTTTCGGCGTATGTATGTCCAAAGAAACTACTTTGAAGAAAACGATGGAAAGTCGATGTTAATTTTTTCGCTGTCAAGTTCCCCAGAGTTTTCTTCTCTCGTATAACTATGTGTGTATGTATCTGTGTGTGTGTGTGTGTGTGTGTGTGTTTGTGTGTGTGTGTGTGTGTGTGTGTGTGTGAGATAATTGTAGAGACGTTTTATTCGGAAAAATATTTCGCCCGGCATCAAAGTTGACTGAGTAACAAAGATGCAGTCTTAACACGACATTGCTCTAATGACTAACAATGCCCTTCGTAAGCAGGAGTTCAAAATAGTGCTGTTAGGCTATTCGTTTCGCTACTCGGTCAACTCCGGTGCCGGACGAAATATGTTCCCTTATAAAAAATGTCTGTACAATTATCACAGTCTGTCAGACATAAACTATCCAATTTAATGATATATATATATAATTATTTTGTCAGGTCATATATATCCATTTCTTACACGTAACTGTCACGTTTAAAAGAAACGAATAGACCAAGAATAAACGAGATAAAAATTAGGGATGAAAACTTATATATATATATATATATATATATATATATATATATATATATGGGGGGGGCTGTATTCGTGCATGCAAGTTCAATCATGAAATGCATATACTTTGTGCCCTAAATGCACTACTTCCTTCGTAATAGGCGTGTTAGGTCAAGTATTGCAAAACATGTCGATTTTGTTCTCTCTCTATAGTTTGCTTAAAAGTGACGATACAGATAGTTTCATTAAACACTTGGTTTCTGAAAATTAATATATTGGATGAGAAAGCAAAAAAAAAATAAAAGAGAACATTTCCGGTTCGTCACTCAATAGAAACCGCCACATGACCGATATCTTTTGGCGGCATACCGTGTTGGGGGTGATTAATTACAAAAATTTAAAAAAGGAGTGATCGATGAATATGTTACTTCTTTCACCTTTTGTTGGGCAGTGATCACCAAAATATCTGAATTTAAAAAAAACAAGCATAAATGCTGCTGGGTACAAACTTAGGGACCAATTTAGCATAAACTTACACGTTGAACCCCCTCTAAAAACCTTTTCAGGTAGGGGGGGGTAACTTTAAAAAAAAAAAAGTTCTTTGTAGACCTAATGTTTCAAATTTCAACTCCATCAGTGCGGCCTGTACACAAGACACATGAATTGCCAGTCAGCCGGACCAACTTTATCACTGAAGAAACCTATGGTGACAGTTATGGTTGACGGTTTCTAAAAATTTGGACATCCGGCGACAAAATATCAGGTCAGAGCGAAATATTGTGGGTGGGTGGTGGTTTCCATAAGTCACGTGGTATCGACGTTTGAAACACGAGAATCGTGAGCCGGCAGTTCTTGATTCGGTTCCTGGCATGTCACCACCCACACCACCACCACCACCATCAATCTAATAACCGGCAACTTTATGAGTTTCAATTTTGATAAGGCTTCTACTCACTGTCCTACAATTTTTAATCATTAACAATTATTATTATTATTATTATTATTATTATTATTATTATTATTATTATTAGTAGTAGTAGTAGTAGTAGTAGTAGTAGTAGTAGTAGTGGTGGTATTTATCTCCATCTAAATGTTTTGTTGTTTTTTTGTTTGTTTTTTGTTGTTATTCTCATTATCTCCTAACTCTGTCCGTCAATCTACGGCAGTGTGTTAACAGCCCGGATCGGAAATCGAGAATAAAGTTCTTATACGTACTATCCACTTTCGGATAGTGGGATATACATATATGTATATGCTCCTCCAAACTCTAGAATAGAGCACTTCGGTAGACGGGGAATTATGCAAAAGTAAATATACATTGCTTAGTTTGGTCCTACTGACTGCCCAGTTCCGCGTAGAGCAGGGGTAAAATGTCTGGGACTGAAGAGTTGTAATACAACGAAACAGCTGTCTATGGATGACATAGTTATCAATTATTATCATAATTATATGTATATATATATATATATATATATATATATATATATATATATATATATATATATATATATATATATATATATATATATTATGACCAGTGTATCGAGGTGGATTGTAGTTAACCATAAAGTAACAGAGAGAAAAGACAATTCAGAAAACCATGTCGTGCACAAATGAGAATCCTTTCTTTAATTTTGATATCCGCTTATTTGAAACAATATTCTTCAGAAATAGTTTAAGACTGAAAATGATTGAAGTCAGGCAACCTGTTAATTGGTATGTAGATGGAGAGACTTTATCTGATGCAGTGTCACGTGTATCTAAGGTACCAACTTAAGTCACTGGCGTGAACTGGTTAATAGGCGTTTGTGTGTTTATTAGGTAGAGAGATTTCGAAGTTGGAAGAAGTGTCTGTCTTTTCACACAGTATCTCCAAAAGTTCTCAACGACTTCCAATGAAATTTTCTGGAACATTGGGTCAGGGAAATTGTTTAAAATTTGAGAGAAATCCAGGAATTTTTTTTTTTTTTGATCGGAAGATATCTTTCCCCCACATTTATGTATTCACTCATGTCTGTTTCATTCAATACCTCCAAAAGTTCCCAATGAAGTTTAATAACATTTTATGGAACGGTTGGCCATGGACTGAAATGAATTGATTAAATCTTGGAGCAAATATAAGAATCTTTTTCAATTGACAGATATTGGTCCCTTTTTTAAAAAAATATATATATATCCATGTATTCACTCGTTATTTTCAGCTCAATATCTCCAAAAGGTCTCTATTAATTACAAGGACATTTTGTGAAAGGTTTGGTCAAAAAGGAGTATTGATTACAATTGCAGGGTGGATCAAGTATTTCTTATAGTTACCTCCTCTACATCATAACTATATACAAACTGATTTTCAATTAGTTGTTTTTTATAGTGACAATAGAAATGGCAAAGTAATGCCCTCTCTGTCTGCTTCCTAGTTGAAAAGGTACTTTTTTCTTTGTTGAAATAAAATTACTCGACTTATAATATAAGTTGTCATTGTTCTACGATGGATAAAGTTCTACAATCTATCAATTCATATGAAGAATCAATGACGTCAAATTAGTTGGTTCATTCATTTGTTTGTGTAGCACAAAGAGTCACTGTGGAACATGAGTCTGACTCTCTTACTCTCTCTAAAGCTGATTAAAAGAGTAAGGGGTAAGACTTATGTGAATGAATGGGGACAGCAGCAAATATGTGACTGGCTACTCGAGCTTTGTAAATTTCCAACTTCTCATAAAGGCTAATTAAAGAGAGGAAGTGAAACTGAATTTCAGGCTCTATCTGAGTTAAAACATCGTTCAAAAAAGTTAGATGAAAATTTCATATTCTATTTTTGGAAACAATTTTTTGAAAATCAAGCCCCCCCCCTAATATATATATATATATATATATATATATATATATATATATATATATATTTAAACTATGTTTGAAAATTGAAGAAATATCCAAAAATATTAATCAGCCCATATATAACAAAAAAGTCTTCCTTGACAGATATTATGCGAGTATGAATTATTACAGGTTGGTTGCAGTTGGTGCATTTGGAAATATTGCAAATTCGTTTGAAGCAGATTCGTTTCAGTGCGAATTTGTTAAAGGCGAATTCCTTTCAAGGCGAATCATCAATTGTTAATTTGATTTATGACACTTTTCAAACATTCTCACTTATTTTTGGATCGGTAGTTCTCAAGAAAAATATGTATCGTGATTACTCGACAGCTGGCCATTGTACCAGGGTGGTATTCGCTATATACATTATTCAGCACATGAGACAGTGTAGTTTTCAAGTTAGAAGTTCTTTGGGGTCAGCCGTAATTGAGAAATGTAATGATATAAATTTTTAAAAAAATGCAGATTAGAGATCTCCATAGTATCTATGTATTATCTCCCCTGATTTCCACCCTTCATAATCATCTAAATCTACATATAAAGTGTATAAATTGGCACCACTGACAGAAAGTAATTAAAATACTTTGAAGCTGTAGTTTCGTACGACGGGCGGAAAATTATATCACATTACAATTATGGCAAGCTGCTCCACGCACCATATAGTCCGGTCACTTCCAAACATGCATCTTTGGAACAGGCTCTTCCCTGCCGTGGACAAAAGCAAAAGCTCGAGAGAACTTTTTCCTTAAGTTGCCTTAAGCGTTACGGGATTTTCAACAAAAATTAAACGCCCTATCTACGAGATTTGCTTGTCAGCCATTTTTATCTGAAACATGTCAGACTAAGTAGATATCAAGAACGTGTGACAGCCTCGAGAAATCGGAATACTGAAGCGTGACTGCCCTGAGTATCAACTATAATAAGCACTTGTATCAAACAGATACCCCGATGTCGAACATGTGGCTTACGGGCCACACGTTTGTTTTTAAGATCTTTATGTGAGCACGAGAGTCAAATAAATTCACATTTCCTATTTTTATATTACTCACCTAATATACGATCGTGCATTGCTCATAGTTGTGTTATCTGGACCGCATACAGTGAGCTCGCTCTATATTTATCCCATCATTGTAAATGAGTTTGACACCCTTGAGATACAACATATTCAGAAAGCATTTGAAGTGCAATATGATTGGCTAGAAGGAATTAGCTCGTACCACCCAAAAGTTTAACAATGCAAGAAAGATAAAAGTTGATGGCACAGATATAACATCCGGTCACTGATATAATCATTGCAAATAACGTACTACTGATCTCACAAAACCATAGGCGGGCAGGATTTATTGATATAACAATTTATTCACGCGGAAAGCATGATGCAATAACCTTTTCTTATGCCACAATATCTGTCTGCATTTACTTATTGCCACGTATGTATGTGTTTCCACCTGCTGAACCACACAATGGTTGTACCATGATCTTGGACAAAACAGTACCAAGTTGTTCATAAAAGTACCATCCAAATAAAAGCATTTATTTCATACCTTGTCATTATCAGAAAAAGTAAGGTAAATAGTGATCCAAATTATGCAACCGATGATATGTTATATACTAATGAATTATGAGAAATTAATCAGACTGAACTCAAATACTAAAAAACAGATTCATTTCAATAGGTATTTTCATTTGAATTGGTGTATTTCTTTATTTTTCTTTAACAGTTTTTAATATTAATGGTGGCCATGGTCTTTCCAGTCTCCTCAATGCGCGACTAAGCCGTCAAAATTCGAAGTCGTGTGTACATAATCCCATCGTAGAATGTCTTTTCAATGTCTGATTATGATTATAATTTCATTAATTTTCACAGCAAGACCCAAATCGCACCATTCAAGGTGTTGCCGTATTTTCTCTTAATAATCTTCGTGTTTCAAAAATAGAAGCTCAACATGCATTTGATAACGTCTTTTTTCCTCTCAGTTCCCAAGAGAGGCGATTCTCTTGTAAGTAACTGAGTTTCCTTCTGAAGATCTGTGTAAAATCGGTTTTGATCTCTCAAGGATGAAGTCCCACAGGAAGAACCCAAATTCAAAGCAAGTATTTAAATTGTGTCTTAAAATATATGTTGTCGTTAGGGATATAGTGAATAAGTAAGCAAAAAAAACCAAAAAAAAACAACAAAAAAACTCCCCCCACCAAAAAAAAAACGAATACTAAATTAAGTATAAGATAGTTATAGTAAAAACGTTGAAATAACAGTGATTTGCTTAAAGATAACTCACATTGCACGAAGTCGTGAATACTTTGGGACTATATAAATGTTTATATACTTCTGAACTATCCACGACTACGTGCCATGTCTCGGATATATATATATATATATATATATATATATATATATATATATATATATATATATATAGAGAGAGAGAGAGAGAGAGAGAGATATGCGTGTGTTTAAATACGTTTTCAATGGGAATCTAACCTTTTAACCATGAAAAGGTGCACACATACTACTGTGGATGGGAATCCTTCTCCAAACCTCTATAGCATACTAATTAATTAATTTGTCAATTAATCAACTAATAGAGCCTCCTTTTACTCCTAACTTTGCCTCATTCCTAATAGTTCAGCTCTCTCTCTCTCTCTCTCTCTCTCTCTCTCTCTCTCTATCAATCTATTATAACTCATGTACGTGTTTTACCGATTCTGGGGGTTGCTTTTCTATGGTGATGCTCTTACTATTGGGCTAGGCAGCTGCCGGTGTGGCCCAAATAACTGTTTTCACACCAAATTTATCTCATTTATTCTCGGTGTATATCTGCTCTATTCGTTCCTTTCAACGCGACAGTTATGTATTGGAAAATGAATACATAATCCGTTAGAATGGTTACAAATTGGGTAATATCATACCGAAATTCTTATTCAGAATGATACAATATAATGCAATTCATGATTATATATATATATCACAGCTTTAAACACTAAATATATATAAACTTTTTTCCCCAAAAATTTGTGTCATTTCAGTCAATTATTCCTCAATATCTATAGTTGTAGTTTATGTAGTTTATGTAATTTTAATTGACGAAAGGTCTCAGAGGGACGCTTTACTTTCGGATAACAGGGTTTAACACGGATGGTAACGTACCTATATTGAAATTTCACTCTTTCTGAAGCCATCTTCACGATGTTTGTACAGAGATATAGCTAAACCAGGTCAAACATTTTATCGATAACTCAATCTTTTTTTCTCCAGAAAAAGAAAAGTCATATCCGGTTATTTTCCACCCCAAGGTGGATCAGCACTCTCACCCTCCAAAATAGAATCAGAAATGTCCTTCTTGAGTGCTTGCCTTCCTAAAGCGATAGAGCCTGGTCTGTCCCTCTATTCCACCCACAGATGAGGGCGTGGAAGAACAGATGGACCAATGCCTTTTCTGAGAAACATTTTCGATGTGAGTTTGAACTCAGCTCACCGACTCCATCGTCCACACCCTAACCACTACGACACTTGCATCCCAAATAGGTCAGTTTATTATAGACAGGAGATACAGTGAGTAAGTAACTTTCGGTGTTGTACTTCAACGTTTGATGTTCACTGGATTGGATAAAAGTAAAAAAAAAAATTTAAAAAAAGAGAAGAGGGGATTTTTTATCATAAGATGGAACCCCGCGCAGTAAGATTACCCCGCACTGTAAGATTACCCTGCGCAGTGAGATTACAATATTTATACATAACTGGCTCATGTTATCTGCTGTCGGAGATGACGTGTTTATTACATAGATCTCTGATAAGTACAAAAACGTCAGAATCAGATTCGAACCAGCACTGCCAAGAGATAAAAAAAATCAAACACGGAGAAAATGAGAGAAGGGTCACAGGGCACCAGACATTGATAGACTCTCTCTAGAAAAAAAAAGGTGTGGCTGACTGATGCGCGAGATCCTGGGACCAAGGTGGGCGAATATTCAGAGATACGATCATATATTATAAGAGAGACATCATTTAGTCCCTATAGAAGAACATAGCAACGTAGGGAATAAAGCTAGCTTGAAAGCGCCCTCAGAGAAAACACCTAGTCAGGCGTTTAAGACTAGGTACGGAAGACTTGTATTTAAACCCGTCCGATTGGGACTTGCAAACTGACATAATTTGTCAGATGGAATTTGAAAATTAAATATGTAAGATTTCTTTCCGAAAATCAATTTAAATAAAGGGCATTTACAAATTTTTAAAGGTGATCTGAGGTAAACTCACAAATCGACAAGGCTTTCCTTTCTTTTGAAGAAACGAAGATTTCGAATATATAACTAGACATAACTGGCTTAAAGTGACGGGTTCGATCGCTATAGATACGGGATACTGTTACTGTTGAGCATTGTCTTCTAAGCCACGAATTTTGAACATAGTGATTCTTACATTAGCGAACACAGTACATTTGTTATTTGTACATAACTGAAACTAAGAAGGGTTTTCCGTGTGCACATATCACACTGTTATATTCTGTGAGAATATGTGTTTGGGTAATATAAGATTTTAGGAGAGTGTAGGTAGTGTACTTTTTTTTCACATATATAAATAAAAAGTTGTTGTATTCTAAAATTTTTTAAATTAGTTGATTTATCATATGCAGGTGGTCTATTGTTGAATAGCCACGTCTGAAGTCTTCTAGTTCGAGCAGTCGATTTTAGAGACCTTGTTAGTTTGTGAGTAATCTTGTGAATATTTTATGTATGTTAGGTGATATTGTAATAGGGTGGTTGTTCGTGGAGAGGGATCATTATCTCTTGACAGAGGTTTTGAAGTACTTCTATTCCTCGTTTGTGTTGTGTAAATAGCTGTGCCAGTGCTTGGTAAAAGATTTATTTTGCGTCTACTAAGTCTATCGTCATACCATCCTCAACATGAGCTTTTCCGAGTTTCATCTTTCATAGTGTAAATACAACTTCTTCTGTTATGTCTGGGATATCATTTGTATCTATCGGCTTATCAGTTCGTGGTACTTCTATTTTTGAAGCGTTCGAGTTTTCAAAGTATTTTTCAGTTATCCTTGACGGCAGGTACCTACATTTGATAATTTTGTCATATTTGTCTTTCAAGGCAAGCATCTGTTGTTTACTGATATGATCTGCTGCTCGGGTGTGTTTTAAACTCTTTCCTTTTTATTCGGCTTTACTATACTGTTCGTGTTTTTTCCCTTTTCTTCGTTTGTTCTTTAATTTTTTCAAGTTCTGCTATTTAGATTTAATCTCCGCATTTTTCCCCTCTTCAATTTGTTTATATATATATATATATATATATATATATATATATATATATATATATATATATATATATATATATATATATGTATATCAGGAATATATATATATATATATATATATATATATATATGTCAGGAATATATATATATATATCAGGATATATATATTTGCCGACATAAATTGATTCAAGTAGAATTTTTTTATACCAAGATAGCAAAAATATTAAAAGTTTTTGCTTTCAATCCATAATAGCGTATCTACCTTTGGGAATGTATCGGCTCCGCGAAGAATCAATTTGTGAGCATGTGTGTGTGGGGGGTCTTATATTCCCAAAGAAATCGCAACCCAAAATTGTGCTTTACTTTGCGTCTTTATTACGGAAGTAAGGCCTCGAAGAATGCGATTACTTCCATGGAAATATTGTGCAAAAATAACTAATGAAAACATAAGAAAAACAGATGAAAAAAAAAAGAAAAACAGTCGAAAAAGAATCGTGTTTCACCAAACGTGGACAGACTGCAGTATCGGTGATCATTGAATGTGTTTAAATGTAAGATGAACTTCAGCGCCGTCTTTTTAGAGTATGAACCAAGAAGCTGAGAGAGATCAATCTTCACAACGTTATGAATCCGTTCAGAGGAACTGAGGCAGTAAAGAACCGCCTGAATGTTCACCACGAATAGAATTTTACAAACCACATATTTCGGGGCCTTACTTCCGTGAGGCGGATGGAAAATAAAGGCCCATTATAACATTACAGTTACAATTCTCACTTTTCCGTGAGAAAAAAAAGTTATAATAGATATAAAAAGCCACGAAAAAGAATAGCATAATGATTTTTCTTGTTTTTTACCACGTATTTATAAGTAATATATATATATATATATATATATATATATATATATATATATATATATATATATATATATATATATATATATATATGTATATATATATATATATGTATATATATATATATATATATATATATATATATATATATATATATATATATATATATATATTATTTATAAAATAAAACTTTTTACCTTCCCTGTTGTAAGTGGTGAAATCAGTAATGACATAATCTCGTTGAAGTATATTAAAAAAATTCCTGGTCATGCCAATTAGTTAAAAACCCTGGAAACGGAACTCAATTAGTTTCTTTTTTATCTGAATAAATAGTACCCCCAAGCATATCTGACGGATGAACGCCCAGAACTTGTTAAAGAATAAATATATGGTATTAAATCTTAGTCCCATTCGTAAGAAGAACGATTAGATAAGAAAAAAAATGTTTTTCCCATTGTTTATAATCATTTAATTTTGTTTTTGCTTACACCGTGTAAAGAATTGGACGTCATACATTTTCGGATCTCAAGTGAAAAGTGTGTCTCAATAGTTATGAAATGTTTAATATTTCTGTGGTGAATGTCTCAGAATAATTCTGTTTCGAACTTAATAATTTGAATAAAAATTCAAACCTTGCGCTTAAAAGTTACAACACCATTTGGATCACATATTTCTTTATTGTTCTTGATGAATACTTTAAAAAAAATATATCTAGATTAGGAAATTTTTCCCCATCCCCACAAAAAGCACAATGAATTATTTTGGTTTTAATCTCATCAAAGTCAGATGTCTTAATATAAAAACAATATTTATGTATTTTTCTTTGGTTCTCTGTTGAATTTATAAGCTTTTCACCACTCTTTTGTCAATGAAATATCGAGCATAAAAGCTGTTACTCAAATATAAATACAAAATGATGGATATCACATATTACTGAATCGTTTTTGATGTTTGAAATTGGTTTTCTTTTTCACAAATGAATTTCTGAAAAAATGTCAAATTAAAAAGGGAAAATCTCTACCAACTTTTGAAAATCTAAGTTCATCCCGAAATTTAATCTTTTAAATAGATTTAGCAAAGAGGAGGTACGGACAAACCAACGAAAGGTTCAAATATTAGCATATATATATATATATATATATATATATATATATATATATATATATATATATATATATATATATATATATATATATATATATATATATAATGTGTACTTTAAAGAGTGAGACAGACTCGGGAGTAAAGTGTTAAGAGGTAAGGTTTATTAATCCTTAGATGTAAATGGTCCAGACTTGTTTTGGGATTCTTCCCATCTTCAGTGGTGTGTGCTGTGTGAGTATATATATATATATATATATATATATATATATATATATATATATGTGTGTGTGTGTGTGTGTGTGAGTGTGTGTGTGTGTGTGTGTGTGTGTGTGTGTGTGCTTGTGCTTGTTTTGAGGATGTGAGGTGATCCAATAGAATGTTGATGAAAGTGAAATTTTTGAAGGTGAAGAGAAAAAATTGATAGAAAAGCAGGTGTTACATTTCGATCTTTTTTACAATCAAGTTGGCATGTTCCGGTCGATTTCGACGGGTGCTACCCATCTTTTTCAGAGAAAACTTGCAGTGGTGCTGAGACATTTGTATGCTGTGCTGTTTACATGTTTGAGGTTGAGGCTAGAAATCGTCGTGGGTTTTTTTAGTAGGAGTGGAAGGGGAGGTGTTTGTATATGCGTAGGTGAGAGTCATGTTTGGTTTGAAATAAGAAGGGTATTTTATTAGATAAGAAGTATTAGTAAGAGGAAGGGTCGGAAGAAAAGGTTTGTTTGGCCATGTTTTTTTTTAAACGGAGAGGATGTGTCTAGCATTTAATGGATAGTTGTTGATGTATGTGAGGCAGGGTGATCTCAAAAAATGTTCGATGAACTGAGTGGAGAAAGCAAGAAAGTAGGCCTTCACATGAACTTCAGCAAGACAAATGTAATGTTTGCTGTACCAAACACGTTGAGGACAAAGACGCAGCGATCAAGTTAATACATACAGAGCTGAAGAAAGAAGACTACAATATCTACCGTAGACCACGAATCACCATGAAATCCTCGGAAGAAGAAATCGAACGAAAATTCTGGGTTAGTAAGCTTCTGGTAGAGCAAGCTCATTCTTCAAGAACACGAAAATTCCATCAATCCAAAAAAGAATGGTATAAAACCAATGAATACTCCTGATAATCATCTATGGAGTTGTAACATGGAACCCAAAAATTGATCCTGGAACAGAAAAACTTGCAACGTGCACAGGAGAGAATCAACATCATATAGAAAGACAGCACATTATATAGGAGGAGAAACTGGAGTCAGAGATATCCTAGAAACTGAATGGCAATGGGCTGGCCATGCTGCAAACATGTCAAACAACCACTTGGTTTCACGACACACAATGTGGATCCCTGGAGATTATATTCGAAATTGTGACCAATAAGATATAAGATGGCGTAATAAACAAGACAAGTTTAGAAAGTATTGTCTCGGCGACGCCCTTGATAAAACGATCTGGCGAATTTTGGGAAAGGTCTATCTCCAATGACTGATGCTAAGAGGATGATGATATTATATAAACATATAAACAAACATGTAGTATGACACAGCCCTAAAAATAAATAAATAATATATAAATATTATAATAAATGATTAACACTGTAGGAGGGACATATTAATAAAATTATTTTGTTTTTAAATACCCGAAACGGTTACGTGGTAAATAACTAAAAATCTCAGCGGGGAAAATTCACAGATAGTATCATATCAAATTCTGTGTGAAACACAAAAAACACTGAAAAAATTACGAACCACATAAACAGATATTGGGAAATAATTGACGGAAATGACTTATACTGAGAGAAGTTTTTTTTCATGCATCAAGTGTTTAAAGCTGTAAAGCTTCCCAGACTATATATAAATGGGGTATGAATATATATGGGGAATGAATGCAAAGAGAGAAAGAGCCATCTTTTTCTTTTTTTTCTCTCGATTCGCATTATGACATTGAAAAGACGGCTTTTTCGTTTAACCGGATGTTTAAAGTTGATGAGAAATAGCATATTTTTTCCTTTAATTTCTGTCATTTACAGGACGCACACGCATATGTCATTTACATACTAGGGAAATGTTATGCCATATAAAATATCTACCCTGTATCTCAAACACTAGACTTGGATCTGCCTCGTGGTTGGGATAGTTGTATTTTTTCCACCTGTATCAGTGGACGCCCAAGTGAAACCTTGGAATTCGATTGCTGACTGGTGCAGTATAATCTTCCAAGTCTCATTTTCCCTTATTTGCCTATGTTCTTGACAAAGATAAATCTGTTTATCATAGGTTTCCCCCTGCAATCAGAAAGAAGAGCGTTCATAAGAAAATTTCCGTAAACTGAAATAGTGGGAAGCGAATACCATTAATTTATATAGAAAAACATTTTTGAGGGTTCCCAGGCCCCCAAAACAATATTCTATGCCTTCCAGTTTCTCATTGAGCATTACACCTTTACGAATTCTCCTAAGCTTTTCTGATACATCTGGAGATATATTGCTGACGAATGCACATTATGAATGATATAAAGTACAGTTGTCCAAAGACAGTACGAAGCTATTGAAGCTTGCAGTCTTTCGTAAAAGCAAAATGATGTGAAGCAAAGTTTCGTAAAGTGGGGAATATCTTCACCTATTTGGAGCGTCTATCGTAAAGCGATATTCAAGAAAACTAGTTTCGTCAACTATCCGTTAGTGGAGTGGTTTTAATCTTCATTGCAAATCCTAGTCTTGCGTCTCGGTGTTTGAATAAGTTAAACTTAGAGGACATCTAATAGAGTTATAAAAAATGTAGATAGGCTCTCTCCATTACGAAGATTGGAGTAGCTCAATCTTTCTATCCTTTTATTCATTCTCCAATTTGATCTTAGTTAAATCAGATAAGTTACTTGTCGATTCAAGGCAGGCAGGCGAACCCTGAAGACGGATTACTTAATTTACTCTCCAATTCGATCTCGTGCTAAACTTAGTAAATATTCAAGTGAGTTGCTGCAGATTTCAAAGTGGGCAGTCCTTTCACACTAGGAAGATTGGCGCAACTCAATCTTCCCACCCTTTTATTTACCCTCCGATTTGATCTTGTGTCACACTCTGCTGGGATTAGTCTGTACCTCGAGCGCTGGACTAGTTAAACTTGCTAGTTTTTCAACTGCCTCATTACTCAAGCATTAATGTTCGAAGATTCTCTCCAAAATCATTATTTGTCAAACTCTTGTTCAAGTCTGGAGTTGACAGGGTTTTTCTACCGTAACAAGGACAATCTTCACCAAATTTAGAGTATAAGTCAACATTCTCCTATAGTGATTTGAAATGACAATGAACTATTTAGTATGCAGCTAATCTTACCAGCTGAGCTAAATTGATAAGTCTTATATATCTATAAAAAAATTATGTTGGAAATAATCGATAGATTATTTCATTCAAATAAATAGATACATCTATAAAATTAGCATTTACCTACATATTTCATTTTAATAGATAAATACATTTGTACTAAAAAAATATTTTTTCAAGTATATATGCAATACAAAAGTTACAAAAATCCTCTTCAGTTGGAATAGAAGTAGGAGAGGAGTCAGACCCTGCAGCAGTCAGGCTTGTTGGCTATTTTTCTTCATCTTATTGTTACTTTACACCACAGCATCCTTGGTCCTTTCAAGGAAGTAGTGCGAAATCGGAATAAAGAAGTAGCCTCCGACGAGACTTGAACTAGCTTTTAATATTTCTGGGCCCTCTCTTACATGAACGATGCTTTAATCGATTCGGTACATCATCGCCATTAGTGCTAACATTACGTTATTCTCAATCAGAATTGGATCATATTGGCAATTAACATGTTACAGATACATATTAAAGTGCCTCTTTAGGCCGTACCTAACTCTTTTTATAAATAGAACCACAGTGGCCGCTTATTTCGGTCACAATAGTCCGTTGGTTCAGTTCTTACTGGTTCAGTTCTTACACAGATGAAAGAATAAGCGAATCTGAAGCACGGATTTCTACAACAGTCAACGGCTTACAAGTACCAGGTGTATTATTGATATATATATTTTTCCAACGAGGAAATAGTCTATAACTGTCACTTTATCTATGACATCGGTCAATGTAAAAAACCGTTTGGCAAATATTTGATGATCTTAGTCATGATAACACGCTGGATTAACCCATTACTGAATATGATATTATTAATCTAGAAAGGAAGCCCAAAGAGAATGTTGCCGATGTTACAGCTGTCAGTGAGTCTTGATCTGAAGATAACTATATAGATCAGGAAGCTGCGGGTTGGGAAACACATCATGAAGTAGGCCAAACATAGACAGCGATATTCTCTCCTAATTTTTCATGGCCAGCGAGGGACCAAAAAGCCTGTGAGCAATTGACAAAGTGGAGAGTGCTGGAAATATATCCTTTTAACTTTTGAGTCGATCATTGATTTAGGGTTAAAGTTCATTAAAAAGAAAGGTCAAATATTTTTTAAAATGCACAATAGAAAAAATGATTCATTCATTGTATACATTTTCCTCTTCTATATCTTAATCTTGTAAGGTGTAGAGCATTAAAATTCTATTGCATAACGCATTTTTCTTCTAACCGTGCTGCTTAGAGGGAATACTATACGTATTTATATCGACAAAAGTTGAGGTCTTATTAATACCTTCAGTATCAACGTTCCTTTCCGCTGACGTGTATAGGCCAAGAATAGAACAATGGGTATTCCCCAGGGACTAAATAGCATCACTGGAATATGGACGAAATGGAAACACAGCACTAATTCACTAAGGGATTTCGAAGTAATTGACACCGTCCGTTGCTTGAAGCTAAACTATCATTTTATTTCTTTTTATTTATAGATTATGACCGTGTGGCGACAGACTTTGCTATCGTAACTCGAGTATTAAACGTCTTGATTTGCAACTAAAAATATGAATTGGTGACTTCACGAAAACCAACCCAAGTCCAACATACGGTACAATCGGCAATAATTTCGTCGGATTGTAGTGCAACCTAAGTTTAACTTAACAGGTAAAGTATAGAGAACGTTATTTTACGTACTTTGGCACTGAACGTACTATCAAACAAACAAACAAAAATGCCTGAGTTTGGTTTACTGGTTAAGAAGTTAATCCCGATGGCCAAGAGTCTGGAAGTCTACGCATCTTGTAGAGTGAGGGTTCTTTAGCACAAGCAAAATGAAGTTTCTATCAGTTGCCCTTTAAAAAAAACTCAACAGACACGAATATATCTTCTAATAAACAAAATGAAGCCTGTGATAAGGCTCCTTTAGATAACCTTAATTCACATCTGGTAAAAAGCAGAAAAGTTGGAATAAGTTTCAATGGATTGAAGTGTATGCGTGTGTGCACGCACTCGTGTGTATGTTCAAATAGTTGTTAAAGTGTGTTTAGGGGTCTCTATAAGTGAATATTTCTGCTTTGTGCATACGTTTAAATAGTTTGTGTGTTTAAGAAGGTAGATCTGTCTATACGTATATAACGAAATGTGTGAAGGGAATATTCTGACTAAGGGTGAAAGAGAAAGAAAAAGACTGAGAAAGAGAGAATTGAAAAAGAGAAACAACGACTTAAAATCAAATTCGATGAAGGAGACATGTACTAGGACAGACAATGAACTTCAATCACAAAGAAATGGAGAAGTGGAAAGAGAAAGGCAGAATATATATATATATATATATATATATATATATATATATATATATATATATATATATATTGGGGAATGGATAAATATATGGAAATAATCAGTTTTTCGAACGTGTCAAATCAAAACTTATACATTGTCAGAAATACTCCAATTGTAAATATTTAGTTAATGATGAACGTATCGAGCAATTTTTGAAATAAACCCGTCACACATCGGACATTGCATTATATTATATCATATTGTATCCCTGATTTGTATTGTATGTATATATATGTGTGTGTGTGTGAGTGCGTATTGGAAACTCAAGGCATGAAATGGCTTTCATGAATGTAATCACTTCTTCCATGTTCCATAGTCCACCCTCCTACAAAATATGATAACAATGCATTGAGAACTTTTGGAGAAATCGTGTGGACAGACATGGAAGTTGATATGTGGTTTGGGCATATAACTATGATGGAGGGAAGATAAATGTACATCGATCTACCCCCAACTTTATTCTAATCTTCGTAGTCAATTGTTCAACATTCCATAAAATGTCATGGGAAGTCTTTGAGAACTTTTGGAGATATCGTGTGGGGGATACATGAAATTTTGGCGATATCATGTAGTGTGGACATGTAACTTAATATAATCTAACCGTGTCTCTTGTAACCCATTAACCACCGTTTCTCAAAATTACATAAATGTGTATAAAAAAAAACTGAAAAATATCTCTCAATTAGAAAAAGAAATTCCTGGATCCGTCCCAATATTCGACCAACCCTTCCTTTGTCCATCCTTCCACAAATTTTCATTAAAATTCTTGAGATAATTTTTGTGATATCTTGTGGACAGACACACAGACGCGACTGATACATATAGCTCTCCAACTTCGTTGGTAGAGGTAAATGAAAAATTGATAGAAAATAAGGTTATACATTTATTTGTGGAGCGATTAAAAAAAAGTGTGTGAAATGTCCTACGAGAAACAGGAAACGCTGGGAAACTTGACAGATTAACAGATTTATTAATCTGTTCAAATTCCTCCTACTTTGGTACTGGATTTCGGGGAATCTGGATCACGCACCATCCGAACGAGAAGTAAGGACTTTTGGCGCAGACTTTTGTGAACAATGTATGGAATCTTGAGAAACTTGCCAGGATCACTGTATACATGGCCAAGGAGGCGGTATAAACTAGGCGTTAAGGGGAGTATTTTTTTATATGGTCAACCGTTGGAAAGTAGCGTGCATATGCAGTGAGGCAAGTGAATATAGTTTGTAAATATAGTTTATTTTAACTTAAGTTATATTTCTAATAGTCAGATCTATTTGAAAGTTAGCATATAGCAAGCATCCAATAATACTAATATTTCGACATCGTGGTAGTCGTGGAAGAAGGTTACTTTTTTTGGTATGGGAACGCTCAGAATGTTTTCCAATATAAATTATTGTTAATTGCTTCTTCGCTTTATGTTATTTTGGATAGCGGGGAAAAAACCCTGCGCTGTTGGTAAAAGTGAAGTCGCATAAACGAATTTTCAAAAAGCGGACGATGTCTTTATTTACGAAGCTTAGATTAGTCTGACAAAAGGCAACGGAAGTGGGTCACCCGATGGGGATCAAACTCACTACACACTTGTAATGATCCGCTACAACAGTATAAGTAACGATTACCCCACTGCTAAGCTCCAGACATTCAGTAAGTATGGAGCTCTCAATACACTAGTAATGATCTGCAACACTGGTTCGCTACAGTGAGGCGCCCAAAATGTAATACTCCATGATTGAACTGAAACTTTAAATACACTTAACATCTTATAGTTATCAAAAGTACCGGATTTCTTCGCGTATAACACGGAAATTTTGTTCCTAAATCTTAGCGAAAAGAGGAGGGGTTGGTCATGCCATAATCGAATGTAAATGGAAAACTTTTTTAAACGTTACTAAAATTAAGCCAATCAAATGACAGAGTTGGTTCAACTTCCTGCCCAGCTGAGAATTATATTCAACCTCTGCAGCTGCTCAAATGTAAAAATGAAATGAACTACACAAAATTATTTCAGTTGTAAGTGAATAAAACTTTAAAAAAATGTTGATTATGAGCTTCTCTCTTTAGGAGCTCAAGGCACAAGTGCAGGGTGTAACGGTTGGAAGGATTGACCATATCTTCTGAGTACCACATCTATTTTCTTCCAGTGAAACACGTGCAAGGCAAATTAATATAATCAAATTAAAGGTAACTGAATTTAAAAACAATGGCTTCAAATCCAGTGCACAAGTTATACACCATTGTTTTCTCTCGTGTTATTTCGTTTAATGAAATTATAATTACCATTGTAACAATACGCAGCATGAAAATTGTGGGAACTCTTCGTATAACTGCAGTATTTCAGTTCATATATTTGAAACATCGAAGCAGAAAAAACGCGTGGAAGTGCAGAGCTGTAGTACCAAATCGAGTACCCGTCTTATATAAGAGGCTACTTATTCTTCACTTCTAAATCTAGTTCTCGCATTATATAAGAATTGTGTTACACAAGAATCACGGTAAATCTTTAGGCTATGGCGATATTTATAAGGACATAATTTTGCAATGTATCGTGAAATATTAAAGAAAAAACCCCGAAGTCCCATTAAAGTTCTAAAAGAGATATTCTGGACATGTATATCAAAGCAATCAGAGAAATCTCAGGATATGTACGTTACTGTTGTCTCGGAAGGGTTAATGCTTGATCGACAAACCACTCAGGCAAGAGATAATGTAACTTGATAGAAACTCAACCTTGGTAGCAGATCAACCACATTACGAGTGAAATTTAATACTTAAACAAAAAAAAAATTCGCGTATAATCAGTTTAATTGCTTGACAGGTGCACCTGTGTCCGATGAAAACAACGCCTACATATTTTTGTCCATTGGTGTTGGCTCAGTGGTTCATCTCTTCGGTTGGTTGTACTAAGATCAAAATATTGCTAACACTTTGAGGTTGTTTGCTGATTGAAATAATAATCTAAAATAATCTATTTATATAATAAATGAAGTGATTTCTGAGCGTAACAATGGACTCTTCGACTCAAAGGCAACGATCTTGTTGATAAAAGTATGTACTACCCACCATCTAAAACCAGTCCACTTGTTTCTCTTCTAAAAATCATCTCACAGAAATTTGAATGTACTCGTGATTTTACTTCAATTTTAGAACCTAAAAGTAGTCGGAATTAACATAACAATAGGCTGTTTCTATCAAAGATGACACATTTACAGATAATATATCCCAACCTGTATATGAAAAGATTTGTACGTTTATTTACTAACAGGTCGGTCTGCCTCCCGGCATACTGTGTAAAGAAACAACGAACTGTTCCACTTAAACGAGTTCCGGTCACTTTGTTTTCAGCGTGATTACTCCAGTAGGAAGCATTTGGAGGTGGGTATCCAAAGGAATTATTCCCTTCAAACTTGGCTTTTATGACCACGAGAGTTTGGGTACAATTCGATGTGGCCGACCCCATATAAAAATAAGTTGATATGATCGTATATAAAAAGTACGAACCTCGTGAAATATTGATGTTATCACAAAAAAAAAACAAACAGAAAAAACAACAAACAAACGTGGCAACAGCAAGAGGAAGGAATGGGGAGAATTTGAATACAAAAATTATATGTGTAAACTATATAAACGGTGATATATTTGTATTTGAAAACTTGCCTTACGCGAAAACCGTAAGCCATTGTACAACAGTTTAATGCGTAAACACTGTTTTGAAGTCCCAAATGGCCCGTTGTTCAATTGAAAATAAGATTTTCAACTATCACTGTCCTGGTTACAATAACAAAGTTTCAAGGTAATCATAGACATTTTTGACACTTTTTGAACATAATCTATGAGAAAATAACCCTTAGTATCAAGGGGAAAATGAAATAAAAATGTACGTTTTTCAACAAGGGGAGCTTATATAATTGCCTGAAATTTATTAAAAAGAACGAGTTGTTTATCAAAGATAATAGAGAGAAAATTGAGTCACTCAATCTGAAGTAACCGGAAGAGAAATGATCGTCTGTTGAATATCGTGAAGAAATAAAGATTAAATGCTGGGATTATTTGAACGCTTTCAATCCAGCAAGATATAGGAATATACATCCTTATCATTTGTTTAGCCAGGATCTGTTTATTAGAAGAAATCGTATTAGGGAAGGAGGTGAAGGGGATTAGGGACCGAATTATAACAGCCGTAAAAGAATAAATGGAAAAGTATTAAACCCACGGGAAAGATCAATTTAAGTCTTTAACAGCTGTTGTTTTCCTACTCATCAGCGACTTTTTTTCCATAACATCCTCCTGATTTCCACACATAGACGTGGGAAAAATATAGGCCTACCTTGGGCAATGGTGCCTTAGTTCTCTTGAAAGTACTCGACCTTTCAAAACAGCCCTTCTTCAGAACCATTTTGTTCCTTTCAGTTTTGAAGTTCAATTTAGTTCTGCACGTCACTATTTATGGTCGCTTTCTATATTTACTTTGTTTAAAACGGTAACGTCCTTAATGTTATTGATCTTCTCAGATATTATGAAGTCAATTTTGTTTTTTTTTTTGTTGGGCCATTCGGGCTTCTCAAAGTCCACTTACGAATCTCTCGTTCCTGAAAGAATGTATTAGTCCTCTTAGACACGTCTCTCTCTCACTCACTCTCTCTCTGAGAAATTGACTAATGTGTCACCTATTTCATTTCTCTGACCTATTCCATATTTTCCTCCACTACTAACGAAATCCTTGAACGGTTGAAATGTAAACAACAGAGGATCCCAACAAAAGAATATAATATAATAACCGAGTATTTGTAGAACAGAAAAAAAAACACTAAAGAAAATCACATATAATACACAAACAGATATTGGGAAATAAGTGACTGAAGTGATACAAAGAGAGTTTTGAAAAAGTTTTTAATGTGTTTGGAGCTTAAAGCTGTAAAACTTTCTAGTCTAATATATATATATATATATATATATATATATATATATATATATATATATATATATATATATATATATATATATAGTTAATTATTGCGTCATCCGACAGCTGTTTCGTGATATTACAGCCCTTCAGTATGACTATAAACTCGATATCCCTTCCAGTACGGCTAGGTGGGTTTGAAACCTTCGTTTGGGACCCAGAGGCAGTTGCTCTACTGGACAGTTAGGAGGACTGAATTTAGCTGTATATATATATATATATATATATATATATATATATATATATATATATATATATATATATATATATATATATATATATATATATATATATACATATATATATATATATACATATATATACATATATATATATATGTGTGTGTGTGTGTGTGTGTGTGTGTGTGTGTGTGTGTGTGTGTGTGTGTGTGGTTGTCCAATTGGATATATGTATATATGTGTGTGTGTATGTATAGGGTATGTGGTGGATATATGCGTATAATTACCTGCACTATGCCTGTTTAATAGATTGTGTTTCCCGCCTACACCATTTGTCAGCTGTTAACAAACCCAGCTAAAGGCTTGGAGAACGGATGTATTTAGCAATTTAAGTGAAAATATATAAGATCTTGCACCAATCGATCTATCACTATACTCAGTGGACTCTTACTGTTGTTTCGTAAAAAGTCTTTCTTTATCACGCTGATGTGAAAAAATAAATAACGAAGTAAAATTATGAAAATCATATCCAACACCATTAAAACTTGAGTTTTATTACTCCTTTCCACCTTTGATGTCCCAACGCCCAGTCCACACGTGTTAGTTGGTACAGAAGACAGGGAGTTGATTGCTGTCCCTGGGAACCAAAGTATAGTATCCTACCACAATATAATTCAGCAAGACCTCAGAAGGTAATAGATATTTAAGCTCTAAAGTGGAGTTCTGCATCAATAATGATCCTTTATAGATGAATTAATTGGAGTTTCGATCACCTCTACGAGTGTTGCTGTTGCTGCACCACAACGAGTATTATTGTTCGGTTTTGAATAGTGGTTGGAGGTATCTCTTAAAACGTTTTTGTGACGAGGAATATGCCATAAGGAACTTGAATCTTGTTTATGACATTGGGCCGAATGTAAAATTGGTTTTGCTCGACGTCGTTCAACTCAAAGTTGCGCTTCTCAGGATCCTACGAAATTATGCATGTATCATTCCTGAAGTCACAGAAAACAAAAAGCAAGCACGAAAAATATATTCTTGGCCTATGATTAAAAAAGATCTTCGACAAGAAATTTTGATTTTTGTGTAAATTTGAACAATATTATCCCCTTTATTATGCAGAGTGCAGGTTGAACCTCTTTCATCCGACATTCATTCCAGCAAATCCCACGGTTTGGAAAATCTTGAATCTGCCGCCATTAGTGAATCTGCCAAGGCGCCGAATTTTGTTTACACTGCAGCTGATTGTGACACTTAATTTAATTTAATCAGCTGTATTTCAGCCGTTCAGAATACCACCCAAGAGACCAAAAGGTACAGAAGATGGTGCTTGTACTTAAAAGCGTAAGCATAAAAGATTATCTATGCTTGAAAAGTTGGAGTTACTGAAAAACTTAGTTCAAAGAACTTATATAAAGAGTTTATGCAAGTACTATAGGGTCGGATCGTCTACTGTGTATGATTGAAAGAAATAAAACGAGCAAAGTTCTTTATCGGGAAAAAAACGGGCCCTTAAGGTCAATTTTTGAATTCCTGCATTTCTGTGATCCCAAGCCTGCTGGATCAAAGAAGTTCAATCTGTACTTAAAATACAATGCGTTAATTTGAGAATTTGATTAAGAAAACAACGGGAAATCTTGCAAGTTTATCATTCCATTTCTTTTCTTCAAAATTCTGGTGTTTTTCATGCCAAAGGGTATCTCATTTAGGTTGATTATTCTTAGTTAATTCGTCTCTGCAGTGTCCCTCCTATGTGTTATAAAATGGGCGCTACGCATAATTCAACTGCATTCGTAATGCATGTGAAATGTGTATATGTATAAGTGTCTCTTTCCTAGAAAATGACCCTTTGATGTTTTCATGCGATAGCCCGTCTGCTTTTGATCTACTTAATGAAAATAACAATTATGCTAGTTTGCGAGGACTCTCTTGAGGTTGATGAGATTTGTGAGTTTGGAACTTCAAACGTAAGAAATGATGGTTTCAGTTAATTTCCCATTTAAAATCAATTAAGTTGAATTGAGAGATTTTTTTCTCTTTTTCTTTTCTTAAAAATTTTTTTTTTTTAAATTTCGCTGAAACACGAAAAGATATTCAGAGATTTTCATTGGTCATTTTTCAGGGTTGATTCCATCACGGATTGGATAAGAGTCTGACTTACAGCCAATAAGAAGAGTTGCCAGCAGATGGCAACTTGCTGACACTCTCTCGAACAATTCAGAGTTTTGAGTGAGCACGACGGGTGCCATTTCGGTGGGTAGTCGCAATTCGTGAGGACGAATTGAGTGGAGAGAGAAAGAGACATAGAGGAGAAAAGAGAGACGAAGAGACAAGCTGGGATTATGGCGTTTTAATAGTAAATAATGAATAATGCAAAAGCATTCTTTGGGGGTAAGAGACTTTTTTTCGCCCAGGATAAAGTTTAAATATTTAATGCCTAAAAAGAATGACATGTACAATTGTCCGTACAGCGTCCGATTCGAAAATGGTAAGTGCCAGGTTTTTGAAAGGCTATAAAAAGAAATGAGACAATTATTATTTCTAAATGCGATGACTCTTGTATCTATGTTTCTAATGAATAGCATGGTATGCAAAGTTTCTTTCTTCAAAGAAATGCCCAGCTGCAGAGACTGAAAGGTACTTAGGTATTTCTCTTCAAACTCTTTTCTCTCCGATTTTTCGTCAGAATATTTCGACCGTGATGTAACGTTATTTACCGACCTTTGTAATCAACAACGACACCTTTGGAAGACACAACGCGCTTTAAACACGCGCTACGTAGCAGATGCCTCTGTCACTAAACCAGAGTATATGACAGTAATGACTGCACTAACGACCCAGGGATTGAACTCATGAGTCATGAAATACCAGACAGATTGCTAGATATGCTTAGCCAACGATTTTATTCACTATGCCTTGTGTTCAAAATTCTCAGAAGGTTACCAACTACGACAAACATTAAAGGAGAGACGGAAGGCTGGAAAGTGCAATGGCCGAAACGTTGAGGATACTAGTCAGATTAAATCAATTTATAATAATTCCTTGACTCAGGAATTCAGACAAAGATATATTGTTCATGAGAGAAAAAAACTCCTATAGGAAGTTACAAAAATCGCTGCTTGGGCACCAGTCGTGGGGCTATGGTTGGTGTGCATGTATGTGAAAGTAATGGCAGCCAACGATATTTGAATCATAATATTTTTTCTAATTGTCCTTACCATGTGTTTTTGTTTACATATGCCATTATTTCTTATTTATTGTAGATTGTATCAATTATTGGACCGGAGATTGAATGCTAAGGATCACCCGTGGATAAAAGAAAAAGAAAAAGAAAAAAAGGAAGACAATAATTACCAGAAAGTGTAGAAAACCCGCCCTCTGGTGGGAAAAAAGAGGCTCTGAAATTAACAAGGGCGTGTAACTTTTACATCTATTAAAACAATGCTATTTTCTATGGAAATGAGGTCATCACCCCTTATCCCTCACACTCTTTGGATTTGTAATCGTCTAATTGGAATGCTGTGTCATTCTGCAGTAATGGTAGATGTAAGTGGCGCCATCTATAATGTTTTGCTTTCAAGGGCCGTGAACTCTGGTGATAAAGGAGCGATTAGCATAATGGGATAAAAAAGAATTATTCGCGTAAATTTTGTGGCAGCTTTGAAGAATTAATTATTTATAGTGTTCATATATATGTTAATGGGTGGGTGTAAGTACGTGTGTATGTGTGTGTGTGTGTGTGTGTGTGTGTGCTTGTGTGTGTGTGTTTGTGTGTGTGCTGGACGGCTACCATCTTTTCGATAGATTGTATTTGAACTATTTTAGATCTAAAAAAAAGACACAAATTGTGGAAAAGTTAGAAAAGGGTGCTAATAAGTTCATACCCGGTTCATTACATAAACGTTCCATTGCATTTTAAAATGACATTGCTGACACAACACATAAGATGCTTGAATGAGGCAAGCGCATAATGCAACACTCCCAACTGCTAAATACTGTTATCTCTGAGTACAATTTTGCCTCGTGACTAATATCATAACATACAACCCCCTCAATCCCTGGATTGCATTCTCAATTAAACACCCTGTATATGTATGTGTACGTGTATTCATATGCATGCACACACATACATGCACATATATACACACACATACACACGTGTGTATATGTGTGTGTGCATCCATACACACGTTTATGCTCATAAACTACTTTACCATATTTTCTAACCTTTGCTTTGTACGACACGAGGACGAATACCAAGGATATAAGCGTAGAAAGATTGTGTTGCACCACCCTTCCAAGTGGGGAAATTCTGCTTGCTTTGAAAATCAGCATTCGAAATCTCAACGTTTACCTAGGATGGAACGCCTTTCACCTGTGAAAAATATGCAACTCAGTCTGCCACCAAGCAGACAGTGAAAGATGCGTTTACAAACACATACGCACCCAAAATCCGAGTTTCAATTACCCAGTCAGAATTCTCCATCATAGGGGGCGACAGACCTCCACAGCTGGCTCGGGCAAAACCAATGACCTCGCTCCAATCTTTCCATTTCGGTCGACATTAAAGATTGGCCCGTGCGCACTCCACACCTCACCGCAAAACACCAGCCTTTGCACAGGTCCGACCGGCTATGACCCATAACGAGTGGAGTGCTCTTCCGGGTCTTCGTTAGCGAAGCCAAGCTTTCATCACACATTGAATGTGAATACACTAACAAAACCTTCCTTGTCCTGAACTTGGTAAATATCAGTATTTGTTTGTATAAGACGATCCCGTGACGCACTATGACACCTTTTGAAAGAAGAGCAGTGCAACCTCACGTGGCCAGAATGAACATTAAATTCAAAGACCCGATAGCACTCGGATTTTTTTATGCATTTTCAAAAAAAAATAAAAAATGAATAAGTGATATAATTAACATTCAATAGTAATCTCCCTTGAGAAACATATCCTTTATAGCAACGAGCGCCGATACAGAACCTATACCATTATTATTAATTTGCAAATCACTTGGATTTTTCACGCATACCCTAAGAGGTACCTCTGCAATGCAACTACCTATAAAACGCCGTTTCGGCTAATTTGATATCACGAACAGAAAAACAGGTAAACAGAATGAGAATTATAGTATCATCCATATGAAACGCAATCAACAAAGCAATAGTCTCGAAACTGAGATATGCGGACCGATAGGGGTCCAACAAATAATGCTTGGGGGGGGGGGGTCCATAGGAGTGTTCCCTCTAAACCTAACATTGCAAATCTTGTGGCAGAGAACCAACACCATCCATTGCACAGCTATCAATGAAAAGATAATTATTGTACGCAGACCAATACCATATATTTGAATTCAAATGAATGTAATCTATTTAGAATAGATATGATTTCAAAAGACAAAATTATTGTAGTTCATTGATTACAGTCTAAAAACCAAATGCTAAAAATGGGTGTCCGCCAGAGTATTTTCTCTATCGCAGAAGTCCTTGCGTTTTCAAGGTCTCAAAACCATCGAACTAGAGACTTATGTTCAAATACGAATAGTCCCCTTGTTTCTACGTGCACGTGTTACGACGACCCACACTAAAAAATGCCGTAAGATGACCTAGTATGTGCGTACTAAAGTTACTATATTGATGAGGAGATTGTATGAAAATGGTTGTGTTGTCGTTTCGTTCGCGTGACGGGGATTTCCGGCCTTATCTCGGCTTACATCGTTCAACAGCCGCTTAATACTGATATCCTGGCAATAAGCCTGCATTCAGCTTTTATATCTGTACTCTTAAAGCATAAGGAGTATCAGTAACCAACCCCGCGTGTTTTTGACAACAAGGTGATGTATCTCGATAAAAATGCTCAGAACCTGTAACATATTGATTTTAGTGGAATAATCTTTGTGCCATTCCTATTTAGATCATTTTACCATGGTCGATTTCCACTTCTTTTTTTGGACTTCATGCAGCGCCTAAAACGGTTCCAGAAGGCCCCAAATAGGCTATACATGCGTGCAAATTTACAAATGGTTTCGCAAAAAAAAATGTGGGGTCTACATTTGCTCCCATCCCGATGATAATGAGCTGATTTTCATCTATTCCTATAATTTACAAAAAGTCTGATTTGCCCAACCAAATTTGTTACGCATACTCAAAGGACCAAGGCGTAGCTTATGAAGTAAAATATATACGACGCCACAAATCCGACTGGTTCCTTATTACTTAAAAAAACAAACTCTTTTATTTTATTCTATTTTTAATTTTTTTATTTTTATTGCTATTGATGTTTTCTGACCCTCAAAAATTAGGAAAAAAATTGTTAAAACACTGATATTAAATGACACTGTTTCAACAAATCACTGCTGGACGATTTCGACTTACGCCATAGCCAACTTACGACAATGTGGTTGGAACAGAACACTGTCTTAACTCGAGGACTACCGGTATGTACGAACATACATGGACACTCTTTAGTTTCGTTGACCGTAACTACTGTAATGAATTCGGTCCACAAGGGGGCGACAGAAATTGACCCGGGATATCGTATGAAAACATGCGAATAACGAAACAGATCCCTAGACTTATCATCAATCAGATTCAAGAGATTGAAGACGGATATGATTGAAACGTTCAAAATCATAAGCAAAATATACGAAACGGTATGTGATCCGACGGTGGAGTTGAAGGAAAAACAGACCAGGACGAGAGAAAATGAAAAATTACTTTGAGATGCTGAGATGTGGAACAGAGCTGAGAAGTAATAGCTTCACCTAACACATAGTGCCAATTTGGAAACAGCCTTCATGCGGATAGCGTAACAGCCGCCAGTCTGGACAAATTTAAGGAAAGGATGGATTGACTATGAAAGAATCAAGACGTTTATTACGACTACGAAGCCAAGATTACCGGCGTCTCGTGTAAAAGAGCGAGCCAACCCAGCAAAAAGGACAGACCCTAGGACCTGGAATATAATCTGATCTTTTCAATCTAATTTAATCAATCGGTTCCCCCACACTTATGATTTTATCCCGAGTTGTGGAAATAAATACAAGGTTACCTCGGCGTGGAGTATTGGTCAAAATAGTAGTGCTGTAGACGGTTACCACTGTAGTGAGTTCGATCTTCACTGACCTTCGAACACTTGTGGCCGAGTAAGATAGTAAGTTCAGCCCAGTAAATGTCGATGTAGTTGAATATGAACTGAGATAAGTAAATGCAATCAGATAGATACAGAAGTAAGTAAACGAAGAAAGAAATGCCAGCAGAAAGAGAGAAAGAAAATGAAAAGAGAAATGAAGTGAAGGTGAATAGATGAAAAGAGATCGAGATAAAAATAAGAAAGAAAGAAAGAAAGAAAGAAAGAAGTACAAGAAATGAAGAGAAGTAATGAAAGTATTAACCTAGTAACGTAATTAATGTGGGTTAGTTGCGGTGTATGCCCCAGGCACCAGATTATGGTGGGTGGGGTACAACCAGTTTATCGGGAAGAGAATTCCTTTACAATTTTGAATAACAAAGGTGTCTTTTTTTATATATATATATTTTTAATTTGGGTATCATTAACCCGATTTCACTAATAAATCAAATGAGAGCGAATCGGGTTCCAGAAGTTTTGAAACGTCACCAGATAATGGAATACGTACTTTATATTACATGTGACGAAAATTGATGGACAGGACTGTCTAAACAATATTTGGGGGCCCCCATGCAAAGGAATGTTTTGGATTTGGCCCGCGGGTTGTAATTCTGATTATTTACATGGATTCAATAAACTGGCAAGAGCTGATTTAAACATGAATATGAACATAGGTTCAGAGAAGGTCCTTTGTCTGCTATTTAATAATATAGACCTTAATTTTTATTTTTTTAAATTGATCTGCCCAGTGTGCCTATGCGATGAGACAGCCCGGGAGATCAAGCAAATCTCATCTCTCTTTTCTGGAATGTCATCTACTAAAAAGGTAGGGAAAATAAATAGGAAAAAAGTGTACCCAATAACTCCTACACTCACGAACTTTCAACGGGATTCCTAGACCTCTCCTTTGCCGCGAGGATTCAAACCGGAAATATCAACTTTCGTTCATTAACTCTCGAAGAATCATAAACACAATCAAGTCCTTTTTTCATTTCTTTTTTTCCCTTTCGTTTTGGCCTGGCATCATTGTCCTTTCCTTTTTCTTTTTCTTTTTTCATTGCTTTACTCATAACTACTGTCTTTCTTTTTTTCTGTTTGCCTTTTTCCTTTTTTTTCTTCTCTGTTCACTAATTCCTCGTCATTCTCTTTCTTTCTTTGATTTCATTACTTTCTTTAAATTTCTTTATTCCCTGCAAATCTGTCCGATTCTGTTCACACCTATCCATCTATCTATCTATCTATCTGTTTCCATTTCACCCTGGGCTCTAACTCTTTCTTTCTCTCCATCGCACGCACACACACACACCCTCGTGCTCATACACATACATACAGGCAGCCAAGTAAGCCCATCACATTATGGACCCTTCACAATGCTCAACTTTGGTTAGGTTATTCTTTCTTTTATAAGTTTCATTTCGTTGTGAATAAGCAACTTCCTGGTGTGCATTGCTGAAAGCTCTATTTTTGTAGCATCTGCCCACAGAATATTTGTTCAGAAGGATTATTGTTTGTCAAGAAACTCTTTGGCAATGATCATTCATTTCCTTTGAAGTTTTTTTTCTCCCCGTAATGAGATCCGTCTTGGCTTTCGCTTGTAAGGAAAAGAAAGTCTCACCCTATGTTAAGCATGGCGAAAGATCCATAATGTTACTGGCCTGATTTGCAGCCTCTGGCACTAGGGGCCTTGGCCATGTTAAAGGGATCATAATATAAAAAAAAATGCCAAGGAATTTTAGAGCAAAATGTGATACCCATTGTAAAAAAAAACAAGGTTCCGTCCGAAGAGACACTACATATATTTCGTTAGTTTTAGTGGTCATAAATTCAGTAAAAGAACGAGTTATGGCTTCCCTATAATTTAAACTTCTATTTCAGATATGAAGTTGAGATTATAAAAGAAGATGATTTGTTGGGGAATTTCAGAAGGAAATTCCAATTCTCTAAGCCTAGACAAGGCCTGCTGAGAATTGTGGCGTCTTGTATTGCCATTGAGCATTTCGTTCAGTCAATTCATTCAACTTTGTAAACTTTCGTCGGCCATTGCTATCAATAATTCTTTACCATTAAGAACAAGTGACAGCCTCCCCCAAGATTTATCATTGGTATCGATCTTTCCTTGCAAAAAAAACAACAACAAAAAAAGTTGAAGAGTTTGCACTGTAGTAGTGTGCACTTCAAACGCTTTGTTGACGCTATCAGCAGCTTGAGCAATATCGCATCCGGATATCAAATCGTACTTTTAAATTAGTCCAACCTCTTGTGTAGACAATTGCTGTTAAGGGCTTAATCTCTCCAATTATAACGAATTATACCTCTATTTACATTGAATCTGAACAAAAAAAAAATGCTATTACACAGGTTCGTATTAGGAATTATTCTAGATGATATAAAAACGTGAAACAACCACACACACACACACACACACACACATATATATATATATATATATATATATATATATATATATATATATATATATACATATATATATATATATATATATATATATATATATATATATATATATATATATATATGTATATGTATATGTGTGTGTGTGTGTGTGGTTGTTTCACGTTATATATATATATATATATATATATATATATATATATATATATATATATATATATAGATAGATAGATAGATAGATAGATAGATAGATAGGTAGATAGCCAAATTCCATTGGACACACAGGTTCTCGTAAGATCGCCAAAGTCAAACAATATCGAGCCTGGTCATTATTAGATGGGTGACCGTCTAGGAACACCAGGCGCTTCTATGTAGCAACAAGATTGTTCTGCGGCGGTCTTAGCCTGTGTTCTGATTCACAGAGCATCTTGCCAAGCTAAGACCGGACTGAGCATCCAATCCTTTTCTCAAGCACCAGCTGGTCCATGAAGGATACATGACAGTGTGCTCTCCCGGGAGCCGCCATGTTCGTATGATCCTGTTGCTGTGCTGCCTTGGGTTGTTTTTTTTTTCAACAATTCTTATAACATTATTTGTTGGCCACTGCTCTCAATAATTCCCAAACCACCCACTTCGCAGGTCTTTCACTTTTAAATCCATTAATATTTCCCAAAACTGGACTCCCTGGAGAAAAACCCGCCTTTCCTCTTTGTTTTTGTGAATATCAAATTCATACGACACAGTTCAGTTTTCTCTTTTCTCACAGTCGAATTTTTCCTTTTCTTTTTTTAGGGTTCCTTCCTGCTTGGTGTTTTGTGACCGTGACTCATTTACTTTTCCAGTTTTAGACCCTGTTTATTCCCCCATCAACTTCAAGCAAATCTCTTCCTTATGTATCAAAACATTTCCAAATGATTTAGTATTTATTTCGTCTCACTAGCAATTCCATTAAATAAAAAAAATGAGACTAATAGTCAGCTGATCGTGTTATTCGAGTAATTTGATCGTTGGAGCAGACAGGCTGATTAATCAATCAAATCCTGATACGAATTGAAGAATTAAAAAATCTCATGGACTTTTCTTTATTGTTGCGAATAGAACAGTCCTATTCTATATATTTTATATCCTTTAACGCCTGCATTAAATTCTGACTACTGACATTTCATTTCTTCCTGATTTTCAATGCATTTCTCTTATAAAATCATATATCTACGTCAAACATATGATAATCCCCTTCTGTCAATAATATTTGTCGCAATTCCTGATCAATGACTCTTCCTTTGTTCCTGATTCCCAAAACATAACATACAGACTGCGTGCTGTAACTGGTTTAAACAAATTTTATGCTTTGAAAATTGCAAAATTCGTTGTTTAATCACGAAAGGTTTCCCCTAGTTATTTGTGCAGAGATTGTTTACACTGAATCGGGGGATCTACATCGCGAATTAATTCACTATAGAAATGCATTACAACTGCATTAGAAAGCACTCAAACAGCCCATGAATTTGCACTATCGATGCAATAACTTCGTTCTGTCAGTAATATTTACCTTGATTCCTGACAAATATCTAATAATTTTTAGCCAATTTCTAAATACAGTGGAGACATCACGCAAGGTAACGACAAAAAGAATGAAAAAAAGCCCAGAAACAAGTCATATTTGTCAGGGTGTGTGTGTGTGGGGGGGGTAATTGTGCATAGATCCGCTAAAAGATTTCACCACTCTTTCAGTAACCCATCTTTCACCCCTCAGCGGAGTTCCATTGAAATTTGTTGAGAACTTCAAGAGATAACGTGTGAACAGTCAAGATTGCATCCATAGATGTATGATAAAAAAAACCGGAAGAATATCAATCAATTCTAAATTGGATCCGCCTAAAATTGAACCCACCCCTTCCTCACCCGATTTCCCACTTTTATACGAAATTTCATTGAAATCTATTGAGTACTGTCAGAGATACTACGTGGGAAGACAGATTAATGGGAAGATGAAACTAAATACATATACCTTCATTGATAGAGGCAAATAAATAAAAAAGAGAATTGTCAGTGATCAGTAAATGATGTGATCGTTACTGACAAGAATGGCGCTAATATATGTATTATAATGTAACTAAGCAAGGGTTTATATTTCTAAACAGGGATAAAAATGTATGTAAGCACGGGTTTAAATTTCTAAACTAAGATAGGAATGTCTGCCATACGAATCTCGAGGTGTATTTCTGTAATCGTTATAGTAAATATGGAACCGTGTGTGATTGCCGCACTTGAGAGGTGTACATTCTCGCCTGACTTTTCATCCGGGTACCTAAACGTATCTTTCAATTGACATTACCCATGACATTTCTAAGCATAAACACATTTTCCCGTTCACCTTTGTCGTTTGGTGGAGAAGTCCTGATGATTTAAGCATGTTCATTCACCTTGCGATGATCTCTACCATTCCTTTTCTCTCTTTCTTTCTTTTTTCATTTCTTTTCTTCATTATACACTCTGTTTCTTCCTTCATTTTCTCTCCATTATTTTCTCTCTTTCTTTTTCTTGCCTTTTCTCTCATCTTCTTTCTTCGTTTGCTTGTTCATTTCTTTCTTTGTTTTCTTCTCCTTTATTTCTTCCTTTGTCCCTTTCTTGCATTTTTTTCTCATTATTGCATGTATTTTTTTTAGATTCTTCAATCTTCCTTCCTTTCTTTCACTCATTCATTCATTTCTTTCTTTCATCTTCCTGTCAATTTTTAGCCAACTCCCAAATACAGGGGGGTATCGTGTGAGGCAACAACAGGAAGAATGAAAAACAATCAAACAGAGAAACAGAGAAAAATATATATGAAAAGCGGAAAATAGAGAAATAACAATGAAGACAGAAAGAAGGAAGAAGAAAACAAGAGATAAAAACCAGAGAAAGAAATAATTCTAAGTTAAAACAAATAATAAACAAAAATAATCATGAAAAGTGAATTTGACACAGTGACTCGAAATACAGGTTTTAAGTTCGAGATGATATCTGCATGACTTCGAGTTTTCTTATCTATAAATATTATCTTGAAGGTTTATTAGATTTTGTCGGAAGACAGGAGAGGAACAAATACAAAAAGGGTGCAACATATTAAGAAGACAGCAAAAATGGCTATAAAACATTTCGAAATGAGAATTAAAAGGGCGTTGTATAGTTGTGTGAGTTCATAAAATAGTAAATCTTTCTAGAACACTCCAGGAATGGAAAACTGTGATAATTCAACTCAGAACAGTCATTTGACACTTATCTAGATATAATGCGATCTCAACATGATCTGAATATTTTTAACTTGATCTCGATGCTCGTGAAGTATCACGTGACCGCACATATACTTAACAGTCTGTTCCATCGGTATTGGAATGGGGTGGGACTGAATGCAATTTCCCTAACAGACGGGTAAAAAAAAATCGCGCACGAAAATTGGGAGCAAGGATAGAAAATAAAACTATAAAGTACATTTTAAGAAATGAAAGAAAAGTAAAGAGAAAGTCAGAATGCAAGCAGGAGAAAAAATAAAAAATGGGAAAAACAGAGAAAGAAAGAAATGACAGAAAATAATGAAGAGATAATAGAAAGGGAAGAGAGAACGTAAAGTAAAGAAAGAAAATGAAGAGAGAAGCAATGAAAGATGGAAAGAAAAAAGAAAGGAAGAGAAAAGGGAGAGAAAGCCAGAAAACGAAGGAAGAAAGGGAGAAAAGGACAATAATGATAAAAAATAATGATAAGGGAACAAAAGAAAGAGGGAAAAGAAAGACAAGAACGAAAAAGACAGAAAATAAGGATGAGAATAGCAAACAAGAGGAAAAGAAAGAAAGAAAATGACAGAAAATTTCGATAAAAGCAAAGAAAAGAAAAAAGGCAAATCAAAAAGAAAGGAAGAAAGTTAGAAATAGAGAAATGCAGAAGGGAAAGCATAAAGTGAGTCAAAAAGGAAGCCAAAGAGAGAAGAAGAGAGAAAATAATGACGATGAAAGCAAAAAAGAAGAAAAGAAAAGACGAAATGAATACGATTTAAGAAAGGCGAAAGGAAAGAAAAAAAACTAACAAAATGAGCTGGAAGAAGGCATGGAATATTGTCGGCCATTTGCATAACTTCAGTCGACATTTTGAAACTGACCGATAGCAATTCATTGTACTTCATTTAGCAGCAAACTGGCAACAAACAGATCGTTTTGATTGCAGATCTCAAGCAAAAGGCATTGTTTTTCTCCAACACAACACCGAGGGAACGCGATCCCTGCTCGACCCTCCGCAAAAATGATCCCTGCCCTACCCGCTGTGGACGTGGTGGCCATTAGGTTAATTAATTTTGATCTTGTAATCCTGCCAACCGGATGTGAACGCTCAGAGGACGAATAGGACTCGCCCAAGATCTTGTTGTCTCTTGGGTTTTAGGCTAACGGGCAGGCTTGGCTCTACCCCTTCATGAGTCAAAGTTGGAAAAACCAAGTTATGACTTCGCAAAATTTGACATTTTCTCGCAGTAGCTGGAACCTAGATTATTCAATACGCCTGACACTACAATATTTTGAGTCCGTTGTAATTTTTTTTAATAAGTTTTATTCTTTCAGTTACTATGAGCTTAATCTAACGCCAGTGTTGTACACAGGGTCCTTGTAGCACACTAGGTAGCAGCACGCGAGCAAGATCTTAAACAAAATTACAGAACTATTTTTCTTCCATATTAATTTTTTCAGATGCTTTTCATCGCAACTACCCAGGTTGTCAGCCTACAACAGTGAGTACGAATCGGAAGTATGGGATAAACTCTCGGTGTGACTCAAAATGAAAATATTTTTTGTCTCAGGAAAGCCAGGTTATCTGTACCAGCTTCTCTGCTGCTTGAGCTACAATAACTTTTACGGTTGATAAAAGATCAACCTGCCCTTTCATTTTTCCTGATCATCCAACGTCATATTGTTTTTATGTACACTAGCTGTGCTAGTAGATGCAATATCTATTTTTGTATTTTATTTGTATTAGATGAAACATTGTCGACCATTATTAATTCTTTATTAAAATTTCCATTACTCTTATTTTTTGTTGTTATATTTCATTGCTGCAATTCAGACCGTTAGTCTACGGCAGTGAGTTAACAGCGCGGATTGAGAAAACATCTAAAATTTTCTTTTCTCCTGGAGCGCATAAGACAAAGTAAATTGTCTTCAATCCGTATACGGCTTGGATCATTTAAACTCAGTTACAATCATGTCTTGATGACCAAATACATTTTTGCAGGAATTTATTAAGTTTAGCTTAATGTAGCACAGGACCAAAAAAAGTTGAATAATGACAAGAAAAATTGTTGGGTCTAATATTCCTAGTGAAGAAGACCTCTGCCAGATGATGGGTTACTATCTTACGACTACCGCTACCACCACTGTTGTTGTCATAACCCCCCCCTCTCTCTCTCTCTCTATATATATATATATATATACTTACAGTATATACATAGACCCATTTCTCAGCACACACACACACGCGCGCGCGCGCGCACACACACACACACACGCGTGTGTGTATATGTGTATGTGTGTGTGTGTAACAAGAAAAATTTGATAGAAAATTAACAAATTTGTCCCTTATCCATCGTATTCAACCACATACACATATACTCGCACACGTGCGTACACACACTTACATATATATACATATATATGCATATACATATACTTTTTATTTATTATTGTTTATTTATCATTTTATTATTCATATATATATATATATATATATATATATATATATATATATATATATATATACTCACACTCACACATATACATATAATCTTTTATATATTTTATTATTAGACTCGCTACTATCTGACTAATTGTTTTCATGTCTTCATAACTTTTCAAGCGAGTACACACCAACAAACTAAACGTCCATTTTTTCTTATCTTTGATTAAGGTTGAATTTTGAGCAATGTGTATTTTCAACAAATACATTAACACATACACACATACACACACACACACATACACACACACACACACACACACACACACACACACATATATATATATATATATATATATATATATATATATAAATATATATATATATATATATATATATATATATTATGTGTGTGCGTGAGGGAAAGGATGTAGATCCTACCGACTGTTGTGGAAAAGCTTGACAACATAGAAAAAGAAAAACACTTGAGACTACTTAGTGCGTCTCATTTTTTTTTCATTATTAAAGAGTGTAATAGCTGAAACTCTTTGATAACAAAAATTGATATAAGTTTGAACATGCAGACCAGACGCTCATAATGAGTTGATAAATCGTTTAAACAAGCCTAAAGCATGATGTAATATCTACTTCTGAGTTTCCCCAAGTAACACCTTGGCGAGATGTCAATTTTCGAACGTAAGTTGTTAGCATTTTTTCGTCCCAGCCGACAAAGAATTTACATTCCAGGCCACCCTGGGAGTGTACCCCGACCCGAACGACAACGTAATGATGTCATAGTTTTGTTTTTTGTTGTTTTTTTTTTTTTTTTTTTCACCACAAACTTCTTCCACTCGTTAATAAAAGAAAGAAAGGTCAGTTTGTTCGTCAATCGTTTCAAAACGAGAAAATGTTCACTAGATACAGACCGAACAAGGCATCAACCGAAAAAAAGCATAAACAGGTAAGGCGAGAATACTAGTCGGAATGATGTGGTAATGACGATGACTCAACTACAAAATCGGCCGTACTAAGAAGGGCAAAAAAAAAAAATGCATCAGATGGAATATAACAATAAAAAATAGGTAAGACAAGGATGCAAGTTAGAATAACCCTTGAAACAATGACAATGACTCAACTAGAATATTGGTCAATACTACGTTGACCGAAGAACTCATCGGCCGGAACATGGTACTAAAAACAGCTGAGGTGAGAATAGTTGTTCGATTAACTCGTTAAACAATGAAAGTCTCGTCTCAGAATTTCACGCAGCGTAAAGCCTTTTTACATGAGTGTTTAGATCAGTTCAGTTCATTTCATCACTAGACAACCGTCGTCGGGGAGGCTTGAGGGTGGGACTGAATTCTTCGTTCATGGAGTCTGTTTTTTTCCTCGTGTCTTCCGAAGGACGTTTGAAAGCTCAGCATTGCCTTGCCCCTCTATAAGCCAATGACCGACAGCTGGACACCATGAAATAAGGTATGGATCGCCCTCGACCGGTAAACCTGGTCGTTGAGTCCCTTAGGAGATCTCTCCATCATGGCTGTTGCAACTAATCCGTTCCCTAGTATAGTGTAATTACCACAGATAAATAAATGTAAGACAAGCAAATATTCTTTTTTTTTTATTATTTGATGCACTAGAAACTTGTTTTCTTTCGAAAGAGACATCCGCTCTTTGATTCTCGGACTTCAAACAATTGATAAAAAAACAAAAATTTAACGTCCGTTACGTCTATTAAAAACCTTTGTTTTCTTAACACTTGGTAAATATTTATACAACCAGAAGTTGAATGATATTAAAATGAAAAATTATCAAAATGAATTTGAAAGCAAGAAAACATGACGTGCGGTAACCTGTATACATAAGTATGCTAAATTTTGCTTTTAAAATACTTTCCAGGTTCATTGTTAACAATACCTGTTTTTTTTAACCTAAATAAAAGTCTGACGTCAAATTTACGAACTATTTGTTTCTCATGTAAAGTAAGTACGTTAAGGATGGGTTGCCATTCGTCTTCAGCATTATATATATATATATATATATATATATATATATATATATATATATATATACGCACGCACACACGTATGTATGTATATGTGTGTTTGATACAATGGCTTGGCTTGGCTTCGCCAACGAAGATATATATATATATATATATATAGAGAGAGAGAGAGAGAGTGAGAGAGAGAGAGAGAGTGAGAGAATAAATATAGGTGTGTGCAATAAGAATGTAAATTAAGAATAAGAAATAAAATCATCATCATCATCACCATCATCAGCCTTTTAGCGTCTGTCGTTGGACATAGACCTTCCTAAAGATTCGCCTGATTACACTATCGTATTGTCTGAAACTGTCTAGTTCGTCATATCATCTTATTTTTGCCGGTTGCAGATTTGTATATGATCTTTAGGGATCCATGTTATGAGTTCTGATATCAAGAGGTTGTCTGACATTCTGGGAGCATGACCAGCCCAGGGTCATTTGAGTTTTCTAATGCTTTTTTTAATGATATCCCTGACTCCTGTTTGTTTTCTATGGTTTTCAGTTCGATGGCCAATCTTCTGGTTCGGTTCCATGTTTCAGCTACTTATATGTATTGTTTGTAGATCCTACCTTTTAAAACGAATCAGATTTTCTTGTTTTTGAATGTTGAGATCGCCCCACCGAAATCTTTCCAGTCTGGAATGTTTCTTCGTTCGAGTTCTTCTTGTCCAAGGTAAATGTTATGGTTTACTTTCTTCAGCGCTGCGTTTTCGGTCACCCTGACCCTGATCACTTGATTTTCTTATGTTTATTTTACTGAAAGCAGCTTTGCATTGGCATTCTGAAGATATAATATTAATAATAATAATAATAATAATAATAATAATAATAATAATAATAATAATAATAATAGTTTACGAAACTTCAACTAAAAAGAGAAAGAAAATAATGGATTACTGATACTTAACGACCAATTAATAACAAACATAGCGCAGAAGAGATCGCGATAGCAAACGATTTTAAGGGTTCGATCTGGACTCGTGCTTGCCACTAGTTCCTGTAGCTCAGTGGAAAGAGCAGTTGCGCTTCAAGCGAGCCACCCTCCGGTAAAGAGGGTCGTGAGTTGGGTTGTATCTGGAAACTCATTATTCTCTTTTCCGAACTGCGTTGTTTACTCACTGCCGAGGGGAAACCGGCCTGAGTTTAGCTGTGATGAATCACAACGACATTCAAGATGAAGGTAAACAGTAGCCAAAAAATTCAAAATTTGAATGATGAAAAAATTCCTGTTGATCGAATCAAAGCATTTCGCGTGAACCTCCATTCTTCATTCGTTCTTGACAATAAAAAAATCTACTTTGATTGTCTTCACTTATTCTAAAAGCTCGTGATCCATGGCAGGAATGGATTGCGACACACGAGGATGGAGCTTATACCTACTTTTCAATTTTATCGTAGGTTGTATCGTCAAAAAACAAACCTGAAATTGGCCACGGGGACTTACAGTGTCCCAAACCTCCAACAGTACGGGTTCATTCCGCTCATTCCCGACGGGGACCCTCTGTGGTCACCGAACATAAATCTTATATACAACCTTTCTGTATGCCTAGTTCCCAAAATCCATTACCGTCACTGCTCGGAACCAACAACAGTCAATCGACTATCCACGTAGACCTTGCAGTGAGGGCTCCATGGTTTGAATGTCATCATAGGCTTTTGCTAATACAGTATTGATATCTTTAGCATTGTTTGTTACTCGTTTTCAATATCATCATTTTTTCTCTATATATATACACACAAACACACATACACTTATATATACTTACGTAAAAGTCTCCATCCACCAGAGTGCTCCATTCAAAAGTTGGAAGAGTATTGCTATATAGCTTATAATGAACGAGTTACTTTACTTAAAGAGTGCTCAACCATAAATAAAGGGGCGTTAATTATAATGATAATTAAATAATTGAGTCATCCACACACACACACACACACACACATATATATATATATATATATGTCCATTATAAGTCCACTACTGGACGAAGGCCTTTCCCACCTCCTTCCATGATCACGACTGCGCTGATCTCAGCCGTGTCTTACCGGCAAACCTTTCAATCACATCCCTCCATCTTGAATCTGTTTTTTTTTTCCAACTGTCCCATTGGTATGGATCGGTTAACCTTTTGCTCCATCTATTCTCATTTCTTCTTGCTAAGTGTCCAGCGCAACTCCATTTTTGTATCTTACTATCTAATTGGAGCTGACGACTTGTAAAGGAAGTTCTAGGTATCGTTACAGTTAATAGCTCCTGAAACGTAATCGGCGAACCAAGTTCGAATTCCAATTGAGACTTGTTTATATCGTTTTTTAACTCTTCGATTGAGGAAAGACACGAATCTAATTTTCCGCGAATTTTATGGACAAATATTCTCAGCAATGTTGATTGATCAGAATATTTATCGGAAAAACACGAGGAATCATGATAATAAGTAATTCCTGACAAATATTAATGAACCATCGCTTCTCAGGCTGTCCTCTCGCCAGTCATTTTGGCTGTGGTCTTGCCAGAGGCAAACTGCAGTGTTAGTGAAAAGATAGGATATGAGAGTATATGGACAAGTCAACCTTCCAAAATTACCTCCCATCCCCAGACAGTGGCAACATAATGACTGAAATAACCATTGGTATCGTTCGAGAAGAAAAAGAAGAGTCATCATCATAATCATATGGTTGATTCGATGGGAACATAAAGCTGCCTTGTCCCTTCAGATGTTTATAATGACTCCTTTTGGGAGTTGCCTCCCTTGACAATTGAGAAAGCAGTTCAGTTAACTGTGTCAGTTTCCACACCCAAACAATGACGCAATATCATTTAAAGAATGTATGGGTAGGAGAAGGTGAATGCACAAGTTTCTCTCTCTCTCTCTCATATATATATATATATATATATATATATATATATATATATATATATGTGTGTGTGTGTGTGTGTGTGTGTGTGTGTGTGTGTGTGTGTATATGTATGTATATATTGTATGTCTGCTCGCTTATTTTAGCATGGTTGTATCGATATGGGTATGAACTATTCAAAATCTTCAGCTAATACGAAGCATCCAATAAAAATAGAACACACGAGAACGTCTCCATTAAAGGATATGAAAAATATTGGAGAAAAACCCGAAGAAAATATATACTCTCAAGGGATCGAACCTGAAAATTTTAATCGCGACCGTGACTCCGTTATCAAAGTTCGGTTGTTCGAGTGTTTTGGTACCCTGGTACTTATCGGTTTATGTTTCCATTCTCATATCTATCACGAGATTTCCCTCTTAAAAAAAAAAAAAAACAAGAAAATAATAAAATAAAAAAATAGATAAATTAATTAAAACTGAAATAGAAGAAAAGTCATTTTGTCTACAGGATTGAAAAAAAATCTCTTTCTGAAATGAAAATCATTGGGATGTATCAAAAGTATTTTCGGTATTTAATCAACTATGGATCCCCAGAGATCACATAAGAAACCGAGGCCAACAGAACACAAGATGGAGAGATGAACTGGACAGATTCAAGAAATACTGGCTCCGCGACGTCCATGATAGAAAATTGTGGCGAATCTTGGGGAAGGTCTATGTCCAACGACGAACGTTAAAAGACTGATGATGATGATGATGATGAGCTCATAGAAACCATCGAGAAATGTATGTTTTTAAGTTTATGTGATGCTCTAGATATGGTATATTTTTATGATCTTCTAAAAGTTTTTGAGTGCTTGAGGTCGATTTCTCCCCCACTTCTGGACTTTATTTCAAGGCATAAGTTACCACCCTTTAAATGCTTGAACCAGTTTAGGCCAGTATGGCCTGATATTGTTTCATTTCCTTCCACTTCATGAATTCAATGAGCAACTTCAATGGCTTAGGGGCTCGGTTTAAAATAATTCGTCAAAATTGCCAGAATCTCAATGCTTATATCTACCATCATAACATCTGATACCAAAAGTACAGCTGATTAGTAATGATAGTGATATGATGATTATAAAAACATAAATGATTGAGCCGAGTCATAAGTTTTTACATGTGTACATGAAATTAGTTTCTGAGTAAAAAACACACACACACACAAAAAAAACAAAAACGAAAATACTTCAGATACCCCATAATATCATCAACTAGCTTCACCAGCTCAGTGCCTCGCTTGGGCAAAGTAACGACACATTTCTGTTCAAACTTTTGATGAAATCACTGCCTTATATTCAAAACAACTTGGTTGGCTGAGTTAATTACAATTTGAGTCGTTAAGCCAGGAGTTCGAGGTCATCAAATACAAGCAGGTGTTGCCATAACATGGCTTTGATTCTAATTCAGGAACACACATCGCATCTTCAAGGCTCAAATTGACTATGGATTTTAAAAAAAGACAAATACTTTTATTTGATTAACTAAATAGTATTGATATCACAGAGTACAGTTTATGAGATAAACTAGTCAATAGCCGTGAAAAAAGTTCACGGATATATTTGAATTTCTTTGAGATGATTAAAAACAACACTGAAATTATTTCAGTGGAATAGTCCATTGTTTCAAATGGTTGGATGAAGATATTTTTATCAGCAAAATTGTTACCTGTAGGCTGAAGAGTCCATTTTTATGGACAGAGGAACATAAATTAAATCTCACTGCTCATTGTACTTCAACACTTTTACACCCTCAAATAATTATACGTATGGTGACACGGCTAATACTAAAAGTATGTATAGATATTTATTGAAAATTATCTTCTGGGTGGTACTTTAAAACAAACATATTTTTCTTACTTATAATGATTTTAAAAAAATGTTCTTAGTAAATGAAATATATAAACTAAGGAAATTGATTAACCGATTTACTGAAAATTGTTCCCTTTCGATGCCATGATGTTTCGAATGTTAAAATAGAAAAGGTTATGGTTGTTTTAAATCGTGACTTTTGTGCCACCCTATAGAAATTTATTATCCAGGCTTGGGGAATTCGAAACAAGGAATTCTCTTTGAATCCCTGCGAACACAGGAAATAATCCTTTTCTGTAATAGTTTCTATTTAGCTTCAGATGTTGAAGTCTGTCCTGAATCTAATCACGATTTTTTTCGTTTTGGATTCCTGCAATAAATCCATACAATTATGGGAAATGATGTTTTTTCTGTGTTGAACAAGAGAAGAGATACATTTTTAATGCTGGTAGGTCACTATCAATAGATTATCTAGTTGAAAAAAATGACGTTTTTTTTTTCTTTGTTGGACAAAAAAGAAGAGATACATTTTTGAATGCTGACAGGAGTTCTTTTCTTTCTGTGTTGAACAAAGAAGAAGAGACACTTTTTTTAAAATGTTGACCCTTGTTCCTTCCTGTAAGTTCATGTGAAACCCGTTTTCTTAACTACTGATTTTTCGGTGCCAGTAAACAACACACGACAGTTGAATGAGTAAATAAAAAACAAGAATGCTCCTCTACCAAAGCGATTCACTAAATAAAGACCGATTGAAAATTACTTCATATATAGCTACGATGAGGGATGGTAGCTGTGTTTCGATTTTCCGCAATTCGGACTATTGTTTATCCCTTCCCAATGTATGAAAAACTTTCACTCAATCGAAAACAAATAGTTGGATCCGCCCCCAAATTCAACCATTTCTTCCGTATACCATGATTTGGCATTGTACTACATTTCATTGAAATTAATTGAGAAGAGTTGGAGGTATTGTGTGGGGGAAAAGACAGACATGAGTGAATACATATACCTCAACCAACTTCGTTGGGAAAGGTAATTAAAGAGAAAGCTGAGAAAAAAAAACTTCAAAGAAACTTCCAATATTACCCTCACATTGCGCAAAAGATGGCGTTGGGAACTCTTGTGTCAATTTAATAAATATTCTGAACAGAAACAGAGCGTGTATACTTGAATAATTTATTCCTATGAGTATTTGTTCAATTGTTCCACACCCCCAAATGTTTGTGTCAGACTCAAAACTGAGCGTGAGACACGGTAAGTAGGTTCAAATAAGAGACGGGCAGTGTCAAACAAATGAAAAAAAAAATAATGCAGATAAACTCGGAGTGTTCAACAAACATTACCGGTTGTGTGGAGCCAGACGCTGAATCGCCACTTGCGTTGGCGTAGCGACCACAAACATGACGTCGGTTCTGATACATGAGCAGTAAAAGCACAAATTAGGGTTTGTTGACAAGGCCATTGAAAAAATAAAATAGATATTGACAAAAAAATGTTTTTTTAGAATGGCAAATTTGCTGCGTTATAGTTTACTGGAGTAGTAGCAGCTATAGCGTCTATTTCGATTAACTCACCTGCAAAAAATCAGCATATTGTTTAATCTTACCTATTCCAAACGATTTCCAAACTGTGGACGGATGATTGAAATGGAGTAACGGAAGATTGTGAGGTACCAATTTTCTAGGTAAGGCGAATTTTCGAAATCCTAGCTTTATACCAGGGTTTGAAATACCGACCACTGGAAAGCGGCAACTATCTCGGACGTAAGGCAGATAACGTCTGCATTCCTGTATTATTGGTTGTTGCTGGATTTAACTTGTATAAATGTATGTATGTACCAAAATCTGCCATATGGGACTTGAGTTTGAGTCTCACCGAGAGCTTATTCTTTATTTTCGATCCGCACCGTTTACTCACTGCCATAGATTGACGGCCAGAGAACAGTTGCAATAAAAATCAACTAAAAATAATCAAGATAAAGGTTAATAGTAGTCAGAGATTATTCATATCATAAATCATTAATATCAGTTTTTCTACTACTCCAGCTAATAAAAATGAATAAAATGAAGTGAGATTTTACATACTCGGTAATATCTTATAGTCTTACTTCATTGATCATACTCCAAGCCTCATTACTTTAAAGCAGCATTTCTCTACTTTTATTGATATGTACTGCGATACCTATTTCATCCAAATCATTAAATAAAAAAAATAACATTGATAAGAACTTTGACACTGTCTGTTATATAGGTGGCGCAAAAGTCTGAATCATAATTATTTGCATTTCAATATCGTCTATTTCTTTCTCTTCGCAGATGTATGAAGGGATCATTGTCAATCTATCATTGGAAAGTACATAACTATGCAACGATATAAAATAATAGAATTTTTACTTTGAACACTATCAATCAATAACATTTATCCATATTCCCGTTATTTGAATGTGCAGACGCCGCCATCGGAGTCGATGATTCGCTGGATTTACCAGCTCCAGGCCCTTTTCTCTATTTTTTCTTGAAGTTTTAAGACTATGTCAATAAGCTAAGGACTGTCCTGGAGCTAAACAATAATATCCGGGAGGAAATAAACGGCCTGGGCCCAGATATTCTTCGAAATATTAGGCAGAATGTCATGGAAAACGTATGAACTTCAAAAGTTGAAAATGTCGGGCATTTGAAAGAAATTTTTTCGAAAATAGCTTAATTGAATTTCCCATGTTAATTTATTTCATTGATCAAAAACAATTTTTAGAACCAAAAAGATATGGATGTTTCAAACCCCTTCGCGATTTTTGCCCCATCCTGTATTAAAACCTTACCAATCCTTGGTTCTGGAGAAGAGAGGCCAACCCTCACAGTTGAATAGTTTCTATACTGTGTTTTTTTTAATTCAATTAGATTAATACCATTGTCATTTTTCGTGTAGATTCTGTTCGTCTGGGAGATCTTTTTTTCTGCTGTAAAGAATGTGCGTCGAAGAGAGACAGAGAGAGACAGCGAGAGAGAGAGAGAGAGTTAGAAATAAAGAAAGAGCTGAAGAATAAAGCAGTTCTCAAGCAGTACTTTCTTCTTTTTTTTGCACTCAATTCACTTTATTCTATTGTATACATGCAACTCATAAATAAAGCATTAAAATATCATATTGATCCTTATTCCTTAATGGTTGTTTCTAATTAAACCGCGCAGTTTTCCACGGGTTCAGCTTGTAATAAAATAGTTCTGTCCTGCTTTTTATTCATCTGATTATAATTCGCCCAAAATTCGTCCATCCGTCCGTCTGTACTCGTCTACCGCAAAAACTATTCAACATAAACCAATGAAATTTTCAATGTGTACGGATTTGACGCAAATTTTTAGCAAATTAGTTTTTCAAAATAACCCCAATATATGTTTTCAAGTGGATGCAGTTCGGCAGGGGTTGTCTATTTACATTATTATTCATCATGATAAACAGGATCTCTTATTTTTTTAATGATGGAATAAAAAAAAGAAGATTTTTCACAAATTAATTCTCGAAATTAAAATGCGACGTACGTTGTGTTGTTTTTTTGAGAAAATGCTAAAACATTTTTTAACATACCTCATTTCGATATTTTTATTGGTTGTACATGAATACCTTGAATAGAGCTGTTTTTATTAGAGCGTGTTTTGATGTAGGATGATTGAGGTACATTAAAAAAAAAACGAAATTTGGAGATCGGGGGTTATATAGATTACAAGGAATAATTTTGATTTTACACTTTTATGGATCAAAATTAAGTCGGAACTTTTATTGCTCATTGTTAGGGGTCGGAATTGATAAGGTACTTACTTTTATTTTTAGAGATCAACAATCGGGAATTTATTTCTCATCTTTTCGGGTCAAGATTGAAGGGTAATTTTTCTTGTTACTTTTATAAGTCAAAATTGAGATGGGAGATTTCTTTTCACTCTTAGAGATCAAAATCAAGGCGAAAAATTTGTTTCTACTTTCAGGGGTTAGAATAGAGGGGGAAGATTAATTTTTCACATTCAGAGAACAAAATTGATGTTTGATTTTGTTTTTCCACTTTTAGGATCAGAATTTCCTTATACGGGTTAAATTCGAGGAGGAATTTTTTTCAGCTTTTAGGAGTCAAAATCAAATAGAAACTTTATATTTTTCATTTTAAGGTGTGAAAAAAATTCTCTAGTTTTTAGGGTCAAAATCAAGTAGGAATTCTTTTTTTTTATTTTTAGGAATCAAACATTTTCTCTCATTTAGTGGTCAAAATCATAGAGGGAGGTTTTTCAATTTTAGTGGTCAATATCGAGGGAAATTTTTTCACTTTGGGGACCAAAATCTTGGTAAAGATTTTAGGGGTCAGAATCAAGATGTTTTCCAGCTTTTAGAGGCAAATTGAGGAGATTATTTCAACTTTTATGAACCAAAATCGAAAGAAAGATTTTTTTCAAATTCAGGGGAAAGAATCACCGCGGAATTTTTTTTTCATCACATTTAGGAAAACTATTTCTTTTTCACTTTTAAAGGTCAAAATCAAGGGGGTTTAAAAAAAGTAGGGATCAAATCGGGAGGGGAAGATCATTTTCTCCTTTTAAACTTTCCACCTTTTATGAACATTAGCCCCCTCCTTTTAGATATTAGCCCTACTCTTTTTCTGATATTGATGCCCTTTAAAAAAAAATTTGCCTCATATGACCGATTTCTAAAAGGTACTAATCCTCTTCTTACATTAGCTCAACCCCCATTCTTACATCAGCAGAACACACTTTTTCACATTAGATTTTTCATCTTTTTTTCAAACAGTGAAAAGAGCGGTATTGAATCAATTTTAGAAACAAATTAAATCCCGATTATTATTAGAATTAAAATTCATAAGATGCAACAGAATTTTGTGATGGCAGAAATGAGTAATTCCTTTGATATTGATTTGATGTGATAATCTACAACAAGCCTTGGGTTGAGTATACATCCATCAATCTCTCTTTTTCTTTTGTTTTTTTTCTCTCTTTTTTGACAGCAATTCAATCCGCCCGTTGAGGTAGGTATTTAATCCAGTTAACTTAATTCGTCGGGAGAGGAAAACACCGATAACTGTCATCTGAACATGAGATCTCCGTTTGACAGATATTACTAAGGGTCTACTTTTAAGTACAATTTCCATAGAATGACATCATTTATTTACAAGTACACATTTTCATTTCGGAACACAAAATGCTTTCAAGTCAAAGTCAATATTCGTGTGGCTTTCTCTTCAGTGCCAGTTATTTAGTTGCTTTACCAGGACGCAAATTTAATGCAAGGTCAAATTTAATGTGGGATGCTAGACCAGTCAAAAATTGCTCAAATCCCCGCAAATAATGTCACAGAAGCATTGCAGCAGACTTTACCTGATCACAGGACAGATCCTTGATAAGGTTTATCATAACTTAAATGTGGCATGATTATTATTGCGTTACAATTGAAACTAACCATCCTTAATTTACTTCACTGGCGTGGTCCCCAAACGATGCAATCACGTCGAGCTCAATATTTGTTTTCACTATCAAAATCTATATTAAAGATTCTCTCAAGAATCCATCATTGGTCGGCCTTGTGACGCAATGGTGTTAGCATCTGATCCATGGCTGCATGTACAAATCACGTCAGAGTCAATATGCGTATACCGTTCATCTTAAATACCAACAGCTATTGAGGCTTTCCCCAGAAGTCATATTTAGTTGAGCTTGTGGCGTTATGTTAGTGCATCTGATTCAAGATTAAAAGATTACGTGTCCAAATCACGTAAAACCAAAAAAATTGGGTATATTTAATTTCACTGTCAATATATACACTCAAAGCTCTTTAAATTCTCTCTCGGGTTCATTATTAGTAGGCCCAGTGACGCAATAGAACACCATCTGACTTCAGTTAAGGTTTCGTGTTATAATAAATTTGAGACCTATATTTCGTTACATTAAATTTTCGCTATCAATGTCGATACTTACTTACTCTGAAGTTTGTTATATTTAATTACCCTCGGGACGCAACGGAAGTGCATCTGACTCAAGGTCAGAAGATTGCGTGTGTAGATCATGTTGAGGTCAATATCTATTTACATTTTTTCCGCTGCCAATATGGCTACTTACCATTTTCACAAGAAGTTATCAGCGGCAGGCCTTGTGGCACGACGGTAGTGCGTTGGACTCCAGATCAAATCCAGGTCCGTACTGCATTTTTTTCTCACTGCCAATATTGATACAGCTCTCAAGACCCTCTCCGGAGCTCACCAATGGTAAACCTTGTTACCTAACGATAACGCTTCTGACTCCACATTGGAAGGTTGTGTATTCAATTTTTTTCAACATCTTTTTTTCATTGCCAATATCGATTCTTAAATTTTAAAGATTTGGTCTTATACATATCGTAACTGAGGAAAATTCAACGGATTTTGTATCCTCAATGGCAAATATTGAATTAGGATTAGCAGCCATTTTCTCATTCAGAACATTTTGAGGATACAAAATCCATTGAGTTTTTTTTTTGTTGCAATTAGTGTGAGGTTTCCTCCATCAATTTTTGTGTAAAATACCTGGACTGAACTGGAATGGGTGAATCGGGTATGTTACGACTACGGTAGCTCTAAATTGCCCCACAGTGGCTGTCATCAGGAGGTCTTGTGGTTCAATGGTAGCGCGTCTGATTCCTATTCATGAGTTTGCGTTTTCAAATCCCTCCGAGGTCAATACTTATTCACTTCTCTTTTCAGTACTAATATTGACACTTAATTCTCTTAATATTCACTCCAGGTGTTGTAATCAGTGGGTCTTGTGACGCAATATTCAAAATGATGGATGATGTAACATAAGTTGAGCAAGATGAAAATGAAAAACTCTAATGAGTTAAATATAAGATATCGGATATATTTTGTCCCCGGGGAAATTCTTCATTTTTCCCCCTTTTTTTCGGACCCACAATTCATTTTTAGTCTACAGCAGTCATCCTCAATAATTTTTGGACATGCCTCCGGTAAGGGATCTTCTCAGGTTCCAGGATCCCTTGTTAAACAGGAATACAACACGAACAGATACACAGAAATTAATTCATTATTCCAGTCTACGACCCCATTCAAATGTGCCAAGAGCCTCAAGGCTGCATTGGAAATGGATCACCGAGAATATAATGAATGAATTAGCGGATATATATTTCAGGGTGAAATACATGACTTATAACAGCATATGCTAACTATCTAAAAAGCTATTTTAATCTGGCACATGGTGTCAGTTGTAAAGTGCCCAGTAATTCCAAAATTATTATGAGATCATTTTGTTAAGCACTGCTCCCCGGCGAGTCAGTAACAACGGATTTTGACATAACTCTTGTACTGATCAGAAAAGTATGATAAAACAGTCTACGCCGACGTGATTTGATGCAGAACAGAAAAGTTTTGATTGTAGGTGATTGATACAGTTATTTTTTTAATGATATAATTAATTATGAATCCTACACGCCAATATGCATCTAAGGCCTTTTTTTACCCTTTTTTCTTCCTTTGTTTTTTTTTCTAACTATAAATTCTTTGAAATACTCAAAAGAGAATAGTTCAAGTCTTTGTTCGAGATGGAGGGAAAGAACCATTTTGACTTGTGGAAAATGTAAAAATGTCCTGTCGTCATGTAAATGTTTACTACCAAGAATTTTAATCATAACTTCTTAGAAGCAACTTCTCCTTGTATCATCTTATTACAATTAATATCAATCCCACTCATTTATATGCAAATTGTTATTGATAGAAAATGCCATAAGACTATAATTGGGCTTTAATTAAGTTAAAACTTTTCTAATCAAGCTGAATCTGAATTGACTTTTTATTGATCTGATAAGTACAATAGAACAGTCCACGAAGACATGATTTGATGCATTAAATCACCTTTTATGGCCATAGTCTCCGGTATTTTTTCCAAATGTATGACTGACCTTGACTTCGATCTGCACAGGCTGTTATAACGCTGGATTACTCTTCGAAAGGGGTAGCAGACCTATACAGTCAGCGCATATCTGCTCGTGGGATGTGGGGCATACCCCTATAGTTAGCTCAGGCATCTGCCAGGTGAAAGAAACTTTTGTCAAATCAGAACATGGGGCCCTTCTCCTATATGTGCCACCTCAGTGAACCAAAGGATGCGAACCCTTGGTTTAAAGGATGGGGTCAGTCCTGTTTACGTCGCAATTCACCTTAAAACTTCATCTCAAAGGCTGCAGTGATATTTCACGTACGTGGCCCAGTCGGTTAAGAATCCAATAATCGTTGAAAATCTCCCGAAATCTTCGTTTGAAGCCAAGTCATCAGTTCATTCATTCATTCATATAAGTGATATGTGAACAACACAGTACCCCTCCTACGCTGGACAAAAGAAGAACTCGATGGATTGGCGGACTAGGGAGTTAATGACCATGCACAAGGTTCTACAGTGCCGAATTGAAGTAATTAGGGGCTATGGGCTAGAACAGGATCCCTCAAAGTAAGTGTTGGGACCCCTGAGGGGTGACCTAAAGATTATTTGGGTCAAAGAAATTCTTGAAAATCTCTTCTAAAAAATAAATATTATGCTTTATTATCTGAATACAAAAATCTACAACTTCTCGTGTTCATTGCAAACATTGCTAACGCTATTCATTACTTAAAAAAGCAAATAAATTTCTTGTTATTCTTTTTAGTAATTTATTTTTTAAAAATCCCTGTAATAAATACCGTGAAACTTTATATACACCACCGATTTAATCGTTCAAAATCAAATGAAATCAATTGTAGATTTTTAAATGATTTTTTTGCTGGAGCCTCCACGCTCACCCGAGATTATGAGACCCTTGGTTGCTGCCCGCTCAGCCCATATGTAAATCTGGTACAGTTTGTTTCAATTAATCACGACCAGTGCAAATAAACTTGTTACGAGATGAATCGTTGAATGGAACGATAACACTGATGTCTGTCTTCGTATCGTGGTTTTTGAACGATGGAAAACCAAAGACTGTCAGGAGGGAGGAAAAAATGAGGTATTGATTCTGGTACACCAGCCCCAAGAGTCCTGATAAAAGATGGGGAGATACAGAACCACGTCCACCCAGGGCTAACCGTGTAATTCTTCGCTCTTCGTTTCGTTTTCCTGAGAAAAACACTCCTAGATGTTGCCTCCGGCAGGTTCTGCACTGTTCGAGCATATATATATATATATATATATATATATATATATATATATATATATATATATATATATATATATATATATATATATATATATATAATTATCTAGTTATTATTATAATCAACGCTCCCTTATTCAGGGTCGAGCACTCGTTCATTATAAGCTTATGCGATGCTCTTCCTGCTTAGGAATAGAGCCCTCTGGTGGATGAGGAATTACGAATGAGTGAATACATCGCTTAGATATGCTTATATATATATATATATATATATATATATATATATATATATATATTGAAACTTGTAATCTTTCAACTATCATTGGTCATTTTCAAGAATAGGTTCGTTTTTTTGTTTTTTTGTTTTTTTTGTTGTTGTTTTTTTCAAAGTCAACTGTTATATTTTTATTTGGCTTTTCAAAACTTGTTGCTTACGTCCAGGATAGTTTGTAATTCAGTGTTATAATGCAATCTGTTGGAAATTTGTTTCGAAGAGTTTTGACGTGATTTTGATCTTATTTTGAAACAGCTTGAAAAGAAATTAGGATTTTTAAAAAAAGTTGAATGGACAAAGATTGTCTATTGTTTTTTATAACATATGTTGGAAAGAAACATTGCTGCGTCGTTACACTCTAGATATTTGCGCAATAGAGTGCTCTGTGTGAACGTCTGAGCCAAATAGCTCTGTTTGTTTTGTAACAGCTGTCAGTTTGCATCTAACAACGATTGAAGAAATTTCCGCGTGTATATGTCCGTGTATGCGTTCGCGTGCACCTCGACTACTCGACAAATGGCCAGCGTACGAAGTTGACGTTTGCCAGATATATTAGTAAGTTTACAAGGCAGTGCAGTGTCGAGTTTAAAGTTGTTTGGATCAACAGTTCTCCAAGAAATCTAATAAAAATGAAAATATAATTATCTGTATTTAGATATAAAGCAACAAAATTGGCAACAAAGTAACTGATATACTTTGAAGTAGTTTCATGCGGTGGACGGAAAATCATTTTACATGAAAATCAAAGACAGGGTGTTCCACACATCAGAAAGTCAAGTCCCCCTCCAAACTTGCACCTTTGGAACGGGCACAGCACTATTATTTTAATTTCCAAAACTGGCGTTATGTTTATCAATTTTAACATTGAAGAATGGAAAAAATTAGCATCATTCTTGGCATATTATGCTTTTTATTAATTTTGAGAAAAGTGAAAATGTGATTCAAACGCAAAAAAACGTATGGAGAAAGTGGTGTGGATGATCGAATGTGTCAAAAGTGGTTTGCAAAGTTTTGCGCTGGAGATTTTTCACTGAACATAGTTAACGTTCCAGGACACAGAAGATAGCCAACATACTCAAGATATCTAAATCAAGCATTGAAAATAATTTGCCCCGCTTCGTTATGTTAGTCAGTTGAGCAACTTCCACATAATCCAAGCAAAACAACACACACCTGTATCTGAATGCTCCGTTTTCAAACGAATTAGGGCGGATATTACTTTGCAACAACGTTGGATGCAAGCAATCGTTGGGAAAGCAAAATGAAAAAACTAGAACCATACAAAACGCCGGTCTTCATCCAAAGAATACGATGCTTTGTAACTGCTGGGCTCGAAAAAAAAAATCTTCTAAGTGTTCTTTCTGGAAGACCAAACGATTGATTCGAACATGTACGAATGAAAGTGCAAACGAAAAAAAAAACAAAAAAAAAACGGATAAATCTTTGGTGAAAATTGAACTCGATCACTCATAACCACGTAGAGTCCAGTTTACGTCTAGCTGCCTTTACCAAAAGGCCCCACAATGTTACAATATTCCACCCTAAAATAATAATAATAATGATAATTTTAAAAAGAAATGTATATATCTATGTATGCATGAATGAAATAATGTAATTGAAAAAAGAAAAAAAAACAAACTTCAAAAGTATTTAATTTAACGTTCAAATTACCGAGTAAACAAGTCTCTCCTTTAGATTGGAAAAAATAAACATATGACCCCGACGTGATTTGAACACGCAACCTTCTGATCTGGAGTCAGACGCGCTACCGTTGCGCCACAAGGCCATTCACAATACTTAGTTTTTGTATTGACACATCTATCTTTTGCTGTGTAATTTTAGATGTACTGATGTCTTTATGAGTGAAATGAGTTGACTTTTATTGCGATTCTCAAACAGTCTTAGTCGCCTCTAAGTAGGCTTGAGTATCTGAATGTATAGATAAATTAAAATTTTTCTCTAACAAATTATTATAATGTGCTAAAAATCAGATTCATGCAAATCAATCGACTGATATAAATCGAACTATTAGCGTATGTAATGAGATGCTTCGACCAGACAGACGCTGACGTGGTGCAATAGCCAGTGTTGTTTTGTAGTTGTTTTTTTTTACACCATGAGACGTTGTGACACATTCTGTTCTCGTGGGGGTTTGGACAAATAGGAAAACTCATTTCAGACCAGACGGACAGAAAAGTAGTGTCATATCCGGTGTGGCATGCACATGAAGCTTGGTACTTCTCTGTGTAGTCAAGTCCGAAGGGCTCAGGATTCATTATGAGACTTGAAGACCAACACTCTAATGTCCTTGCGAATATAGTTGTGCGGACGAAAATAATTTAGTGTTTTCTTACGATATTCCTAAGATATCTCAATATCAAACCGACCTTGTGTCACGTTCTGTCCGGGATGGGGGCGACAATCGGGAAAACCTGATGAAAGGAAAAGTGGGAAGCGAATTTGGCAAGAGGATCTGCACCGCAGTTTTATTCCAACGAAGTTGTTTTATAGATTGTCGGATTGAGGTGAAATTGGCTACTGGACACTTTTGGACCCAGGTGCAATATTTTTAATACGTCGAACTATGAAAAGGACCCTTAAGGTCCTTACAGCTTCTGTCTTTCGTGCTTGGGCTCTACATAACATATTACATACTCGGTTCCTTTTTGCAAATTTTTATATATATATATATATATTTAGAAACGAAAAGCGCCCCAAGTGGCACCGTACACTCCACCTACTATTTCACCCATGGCTCAAGAGTGGAATGGTTTTCTGCCTTTCCCATGGGCATTAACGCGAAGTGAATACGAGTTGTCAGAACCAGAAATTGAACTCTCTTTCGCAGAGTCCATTGTCAGTGCCATTACTTCTGAAGCTACCGTAAACCTCCGATGATTATAGTCGTGGCACAGCCGATGTTATTAGTACCGGCGTGAAAATTACTCCAATAAAATTATAATTTGGTCTTATACAAATAGTGACCGCGGAAAATTCAACGGATTTTGTATCCTCAATGGCAAATATCGAATTAGGATTAGCACCCATTTTCTCTTTCAGAACATATTGAGGATACAAAATCCATTGTTTTTTTTTTTTTTGTTGTTGCAATTAGTGTGAGGTTTTCCTCATTGATTTTTGTGAAAAATGCCTGGACTGAACTGGAATGGGTGAATCGGGTATGTTACGACTACGGTAGCTCCAAATTGCTCCAGAGCAAAAAAAAAAAACAACGAAGAAAAAACAAAAAAACAAAAACAAGGTCAATCGAAGTTGTGAACTTTGAACTCCAAACCTGTTAAGAAGCCAAGATGAGAGGCTCCGGGCTTGCATCATATTTTAGAGATTATGGCTTGCTTACTGTTTACCGAAGTTGTAGGTGCCTAGTTATTTTCATTTTTCACCAAATGTTTTATATTAGAAAGAAAGTGATTAAATTGTCAAGTCTTAACATTCAATGACCTGACATTTTCTGTATGAAAAAAATACTTTTGATATACGAGAAACGTTTTTCTCTCCAAACTTCTTTTAAAATTTAGAATTAAATTATGTTTACTTAAATAGGCGTAACGAAAAATTAAAATGAATTTTCATAGAAAAAGGTAAACATAAAATAAAATGTATTTATATTTTTTTACTATATTATTCATTGAGCCAACGAGTGCAAATGACGGAAATTTCTGTAATTACAGTTTTATGACTCAATAAAATCTGTTTCATTGCAATTTATGGCAATTCAGTTCCAGTTGTTTGTCGGGGCTTTTATCCCGCAATGGATAACTTGCAATGGATTAACTTGCAATGGATTATCTTGCAATGGATACTTTGCAATTGATTGATTATCTTGCAATGGACAAGGGCTTGTCTTCTATCTTGCAACGGATAACAATTAGATTTTTAACTTCCTGCATTTAAATGGTTAGGTTTAGATTGGTCTGGAACAAGGTGAAATGACTCACTACAGAAGTAATGGTTTTCTCGATTAGTTAGCTAACCTTTGCCTCATTGAGACATCCCTTTGGTATTTGCCAGGCTTAGTTTGGTCTGACATTAGGCTACAAGTATGGGGCACCCAGTGAAATATCAATGGTCTCCAGCTTGATAAACGAACTGCTGTGTTGGTAGATAAGAGTTTTTCAATATAACTACCGACACAGGAGTTCCTTTGTCAGGCTACATAAATGCTTGAACCCTTCCCGCTCAAAAAATGGGTAAGACCAGGCGATACTAGCCTACCTAAGCTCTCCACAGTTTGCCTTGAGATTTCCTTAAGGAACTTAGATTGAGGAATCAAGGAATTGGGATAGAAGGCGAATATCTATGTAACCTCAGATTTGCGGACGACATCTTTTTTTTTTCGCTGAGAATCTTCATGATCTCCAAATGATGCTTAACGAACAGAATAAAGAAAGCCAGAGAGCGGGTCTTCGTATGAACTTCAGTTGAACAAATTTGCAACAAACGTGCTGAGGTTAAAGACACAACGATCAAAATCGAAAAATCAGAGCTAAAGAAATTGGACCACTGAAACTTCCTAGGACAACCAATGAAATCCCCAAGAGAAGGAATTAAGCAAAGAATCACTCTTCAAAGTTTGCTAGCTTTCAGTAGAGTAAGCAAAACCTTCAAATCTCATTTGATGTATGAGACGTCTACAAACATTATGTACATCCGAGTCACATATGAAGCTGAAACAGTTAACGTAACCAAAAGATTAGACATCAAACTGAGAATCATGTAACGGGCACAAGGATCATGAATATCGTAGAATCTATTTGAGAACTAAAATGGCTATGGACGAGTCCTGTTGCAAGAATGGGCACCATTGCGTTAAGAGATAAACCGTAATCCAAAGGAACAACAATAACAACAACAGCAATAATAATAATAATAATAATAATAATAATAATAATAATAATAATAATAATAATAATTATAATAATAATAATAATAATGATGATAATAATAATAACAATCCTTCTCCTCGTCCCAGAGATCATATGTGACCAGTAGGAAATAAGATGGCGGGGCGAACCAAAAAATTCAGAAAGTATTGGCTCTGCGGCAAGTCTGGCGTATCTTGGGAAATAACCATGTCCAACAACGGACTTTGAAGGTTGATGTTGATGATGACACTACTTACCCTATCAATGCTATACAATAGTGCGTCATCATACAGATATTTACTTAGTTTCGCTTAGTCTTTCAAAGGCTGCAAGTTTCGAACACTCAAACGCACAGATGTAATAATGGACTGCTACTCCAACTAATGCTCGATGAACGAAGAAAGCAAAAGAGCTGGCCTGCACATGAACATCAGAAAGAAAAAAATTCATGTGAAACAATCGTACCCAGAATAAGGACGTAACTATCAAAATCGAAGATGCAAAACTGGGGAAAGTAGACCACTACATCTACCTAGAACAACGAATCCCTATGGAACCCACAAAAGAAGAAGAGATCAAGCGGAGAATCACCTGAGGATGGCAAGCCTTCCGCAGAGCAAGTTCAACCTTCAAAAACAAAAGATCCCGATAATCCTAAAAAGAAGATTATATAACCAATGCATCCTCCTGATAGTCACTAATAGAGCTGAAACATGGAACCTAACCAAGAGACAGACCTGCAGACTGAGGAGCATGCAACGCGCACACGAGAGAATCATGCTCAACCTCACGTGGAGAGATCATGGGACAGCACAATATATAAGGAAGAAAATGGGGGTCCGAAACATCATAGAATCTAGTAGAAAACCCAAATGGCAATGGGTTGGTCATGTTGCAATAATGATAGACAACCGATGGACATCATGACTCAAAACTTGAATCCCCAGAGATCACATGGGAAACCAAGGATGACAAAATACAAAATGGAGAGATGAAGACAAATTCAGAAAATATTGGCTCTGCGACGCCCATGATAGAGAAATGTTGCAGATCCTGAAGAAGGTCTATGTCCAACGACGGACGTTAGAAGATTGATGATGATGATTATGATGAAAGTAGATTGCTAACCATTGCTCCGTGGCAAAGCGTCTGCTTAATATTCACTATAATTAACTTCGTACGAACTGTGAATTCTATTGTAATAATCTTTGTTATTAATTAAGAGGAAGGTTTTAGAAAATTTTCATCTGAAAATTATTTGGTGAACAATACCTCTGAGGTAAGTTGTGTTTGACAAATTGTTTATATATCACGTTAGAAAGAACTACTTTCCGTTTTTGAGAAAAGATTTATTTATATCGGAAGCTAACACAAATATTAGAAATGGGAACAACAACAACAACAATAATGATAATGATGATGATGATGATGATGATAATAATAATAACGATGATATGACCAATGGCAATGGACGGGTCATGTTGTAAGGATAGACATCATTGCGCTAGGAGATAAATCGGAATCCACCAGCACTGAGATAATAATAATAATAATAATAATAATAATAATAATAATAATAATAATAATAATAATAATAATAATAATAATAATAATGATAATAAACTGTAAACTGCAGTATTACTGTGGTCTATGAGAATGACGAGAGGAGGGCTCGAGACTTGAGGAGACTTGCTGTCACTCAACCTCCAGCAGTAACTACCAGGCAACTGGTGTGATATTGCAGAAATGCAAACCGCAGCACTGATATGATAGGCAAAAGTGAGAAGAGACGTTGGCTGAAGACCCGAGGAGACTTATTGTCACTCAGCCTTCAGCAACGACCGCTGGGCAACCGGTGACAAACTGTAAACCGCAGTATTACTCTGGCCTATGAGAACTAGGAGAGAAGGGCTGGAGACTTGAGGAGACTTGCTGTCACTCAAACTCCAGCGGTTACCACCAGACAACTGGTGTGAGATTGCAAATAAGGGTAGTACCGGTCATAGTGGGAGCACTAGGAACTGTCCCCAAAACGCTGAGGGAGAGACTGGAGGAGATCGGGATTAGGGGGAGGATAGAGACCGTACAGACCACAGCACTACTTGGAACTGCACGGATACTGAAGAAGGTGCTAGAGATATAAGTACTGCAACGAATAGTAGCTCTGTCATGATATGCGAAAGAGGGAGGAGACGTTAGCTGAGGACCTGAGGAGACTTATTGTCACTCAGCCTTCAGCGATAACCACTGGGCAACCGGTGTGAAACTGTAAATCGTAGAATTACTGCGACCTATGAGTGCTAGGAGAGGAAGGCTGGAGACTTGAGGAGACTTGCTGTCACTCAAACTCCAGCGGTTACCACCAGGCAACTGGTGTGAGATTATTATTATTATTAATAATAATAATAATAATAATAATAATAATAATAATAATAATAATAATCCGTTTTCCGACGTCTCCTTGCATGTTCCGTTGCCTGATAATTTTCCTTCCTTAGGCTTACCTATTTGTTGTACCTCTCTGTCTCCTTGCATGTCCCGTTGCCTGATGATTTTCCTTTCGTCGGTTTACCTATTTATCCAGTTGTCCAGCACGTCTGACTTGGCATAAACCACAAATCTTATGGGCTGGAAGGGCTCTTAAGCTGTTGTAGGCAACCTTTCTAAGAGATGGAAAGTATTGACATCAGGACAGGAAGACATTGTCTCAATAATGACACTAGTGGTCGAGTCAACTTGAAGTATCATACTCCTTGTGAGTGAAAATGTCCAATACAAATATATCAAATAATAGCCTCAATGAAGGTAAAAGTTTATGGATAGAGCATCCAGGCCTGGTCATTATCTAATCATTGTCTAAAAATGTGGTCATCACAATACAATACTGGTCTTTTGAAATGCTACTCTGGATGTCAACCGCAACAGGTATGATATAGACAAAGGTTGCCAGTAATATGGGAAAAAAGAAATACTGATTGTGTCTGAGAAAAGATTGTGTGGTCAAGTGTTAATGGTTCGGAAGAAAGGGTGATTATCAGAGCTGCAACTAGAGGAGATCAGGAGGTCTGACACAAGAAGGGGTGAAAATGTCGAGAAAGACAGTAACCAAACAGACGTTGAACCCAATACTGAAGAAAGCCACATTGACAATGAATATAGTGATGCGGTTGGGGTAAAAAGTTATGTCAATAAAGGTTTTATCATAAACTATGGCAATATGGACGATGAAGACAAAAGATGTGTCTTGGATGATATTGTGAAATCAATGAAGAGAGACGATTCACTTGAGCCACAGAATCTATGAAGACGATAGATCAAGATTAAAAGACAAAGATTGATTGGCAAATGGAATATTTGGCTCGATAAAAACTGGGAATATATCTGAAATGAAATGATTTAAGCATTCAAACAGATCATTTGATGCAACAAATACGATGAGATTTAAAAAAAAATTAAACGAATGAATTAGAATAGAAGAAATATTATTACTTTTTTTCATTTCTTCACCTTTATTTACGTTATTAGGAATTTTAAAAGAGATTAATGTAAGTATTTCAATGTTCTTAAATCATTGATTTCTTCTTATGCTTTGTTCTTCTTTGCTTTAAATGTATGTATGGATAATTTCGGCAATTCCCGTTATCAATAGAATACTCGCCCTTATTTAAATGCTCCGTTTTTTAACAAAAGGTCGATTAATTGCAGCTTTCTCGAAAGATCGCTAATTCCACACAACTTGATATGGTGCCCAGTTTTCGAGGAAGATTATATTCAATTGGGTGGATTGTAGCCATTTTGAATTTCAAGATTTTCCCTTTGTGCAATTTTTGTTCATTTTTCTCATCCAGATCATATGATGGATACAAAATACTGAGGCCAAGATTTGAGGCTTGCATCATACGGTCAAAGATGGCAAACAATTTGGATGTAAGAGAATGGCATCAAAAAGATAATTCTATGTCATTCATTCTGTGAGTGCAATTTTCATTCTTGAGTACAGTCGAACCCCCGTTTTTAGCGACGGTTAAATAATTGAAACACCTATTTTAGAAAAATTTTGCTACCGACCGATTTTCATTTCAAAAAAGGTTATGGCCTCTTTACTGATCACGCAAGCTGCGATATAACCACAAGAAGGTGAGCCGAGGTTGTAGGCACCTATTTATTTTCTTTTATGACAATGTGTTTTATATTAGAGACCAAGTAATTCAATAATTAAGTCTTGACATTCACTGACCTGAAATTTTCTGCCAACTTTTGATATTGTAAAAACTCTTTTCTCTTCAAAATTCTGTCAAAATTTCAAATTAAATTATGTTTACTTAAATAGGCAGAACGAAAAATTGAAAAAAATTTTTATGGAAAGGTGTACATAAAACAAAAGACATGTTTGTTTCTATGTTATCCATCAGACCATCAAGTGCGAATGGCGGAGATTTCCATAATTGCAGTTGTACGGCTAATTTGTGAAAATTTTCGTTTTATTGTCATTGATAGCAGTTCTATCTGTGAGTCAGGGCTTTTATCCTGCAATAGATAACTTGTAACCGATTATCTCGCACTGGGAAAGGCTGCTTCTGTCTAACGATGGATAACTTTCACATTTGCACCTCCCGCTGTTGAATGATTTAAGTTTTTATTAGTTTAGTAGTAGGCTACAAGTTTAGGGCACCCTATCGTGAAATAACTCACTACAGTTGTGATGGTCCACTCGACTAACTAGCTAAATTCTATCTCACAGAGACCCATCCCCGTTCGAGTTTTCCAACTTTTGTTTGGTTTGACGTGAGGCTACAACTATGTAGTACTCAGTAAGAATCAAACTCAGTGTAATATTAATGGTCTTCAGATTGATGAAGGAATTGCTGTGTCGGTAAAAAAAGGGTTTTGTAACATATTTACCGACACAGGAGTTCTATCGTCAGGGTATATAAATACTTGAGCCCTTTCCGCTCAAAAGATGAGTAAGACAAGGCAAAAAAGCAGAGCTAAAGAAAATGGACCCCTTCATCCTTCTATGACAACAAACCTCCGTAAAATCACTTTGAAAAAATGAATCAAGCGAAGAATCAATCGAGGTTTGCATACTTTCGGGAGAGTAAGCTCAGCCTTCAAGAACAAGAAAATTGCATTAGATCTAAAATGAATAGTCTACAATCATTATATACTTCCGACCGTCACACACGGGGATTTGAAGAGACTTGCTGTTTCCAGCGGTGACTACCAGGCAACTGGTTTGAAAATGCATGATAATAATCATAATAATAATCCGTAAATATCATATGTGGCTGGTGAAAAAATACGATGGTGTGACAGACTAAACAAATTCGGAAAGTATTGGCTCTGCAGCGTCCATGACAGGGAAGTCTGCCGTATCTTGGGAAAGATCTATGTCCAACAACGGACTTTAAAGGTTGATGTTGATGATGACACTACTTTTCTTATCAATGCTATACGACAGTGCGTCATTGTACTCAGCTTTCCTTGGTCTGGCACCAGGCTACAAGTTTCGGACACCCAATAAGGATCTAACACATAGATGTAATAGTGATCTGTAAAAGCAGATTGCTAACCATTGCTCCATGGCAAAGCATCTGCTTGACATTTACTACCATTGGCTTCGTACGAACTAAGGCCACATATGTGAAGTGGCAACTAAGAGTCGGGTTTACTATAGTAGTAATGATGTGCAAGACTGGCTTGCTAAAAGCAGTGTGGCAAAGTCTGACGTCATCACCTGTTTTCCGGCTGTAGCCGTCGAAAGAATAATACTCAATAAGTGCGAGGGAAATTTTGCTTGTTTCTTTTCTACTCCTTTTTTTTTTCTTCCGATCGGAATTTCGCTGATTTCGTCTGTAAAGGACCGGCAATTTATACTTGATGAGAAATCTTGATAAGTATTAGTCCTTTTATTGATTTTTCATTCGTTTTCGCCCTCTGGAAGTACTAGCAAGCAACAAGTATTAACGCAAATGGGCGATTGACAACAAAGCGACAACATAGTAATGGATTGTTCGAAACTTGTGAGAGTGTCAATTCGATTGTAATAATCTTTGTTAGTAATGAGGAGGAAGGTTGTGAAAAGTATTCCATTAAAGATTATAATGAATTCATCATAAACCATGACAATATCGACGATGAAGACGAAAAGGAAGTCTTGAAAGTAACTGAAATTGATAAAGAAAAAACCACAGAATCTACGAAGGTGATAGATGTAGATTAAAAGATAAAGCTCAATGAGCAAATTAAGTAATTGGCTTGATAAAAACCGGGAATATATCAGAAATAGAATGATTTCAGCATTCAAACAATGTGATGCAACAAATATGAAAAGATTTTTTTAATTAAACGAATGAATTAGAATAGAAGAAATATTATTACTTTTTAAAATGTATTCATCTTTATTCACGTAATTTGGAATTTCAAAGGAGATCAATGAAAGTATTTATCTGTTCATAAATTATTGGTTTGTTCTTATGTCTTGTTTTTATTTATTTATATATTTGTTATTATAATTTCGGCAATTTCTGGTAATAATGAAATACTCGCCCTTATTGAAATGCTCCGTTTTCGAATATACTGAGACGGGCAATGGGAAGTGGATACTTCACAACAATGTCGGACGCAAGAGATCTTAGGAGAAGCAAAATAAAACTACAACCGAACAAAAGACTGATCTTCAGTGATGCCTAGATAGGAAATGAGACAAATTTTCTCCCGGAAAACCAAACGACTGATTCGAACACGTACTGCTCTCAATGGGACCAAGTAAAGGCAGCAACTGACCGACGAAAATCGTCCGAAATTAGTTGAGAGAAAATGCGTAACATTCATGGGAATAACAGCGTAATCAAAAATAAAGAGTCAAGTCACACCTAATACTTCATCCAATAATAATAATAACAATAATAACAATTACAATTACTCTCAAAAATGAATTTATTTAAATATTCATGAATGAATTTTGCGTTAAAATTATCAAGTAAACACGTCTTTCCTGTAGATAAAGAAAAACCGATATGACCCCGACGTGATTTGAACACGCAACCTTCTGATCTGGAGTCAGACGCGCTACCGTTGCGCCACAAGGCCTGTCATAATTAATGCTTATGTTGACTTATCATCACCTATTGTAAGAAACCATTCAACTATCGCAGTCCAACTTTAATTGCGATTTTGCAGTCCAAACTGGCTCTAAGTAGGTTAAAATATTTCAATGTATAAAAAATATTCCATTTAACAAATCATTATGGTTAGTAGAAATAAAATTTATGCTAGTCAGTTGACACTGCTTCTTTAATTCTAAATGGAACTGTTACTATGTATAATGAAGTTTTTGATTACGTTAGCTAATTACGCTGTGAATAAAACCTGATTGAATAAGAGTAGGTAGAGAAGCAAAGATATACTCCCACATCTAATTTGGTAATTGGGTCTACACCACAATTTATTCCAACGAAGTTGCCTTACAAATAGCCTGGTTCAGCTTAAATTTGGCAACAGAGACTTTTGGACCAAGGTGCATCTTTTGCACACATCAAACTATAAAAAAGTGTCCATACGCTGACTACGGATTCGGTCGTTCCTGCTTTGGCCCAACATAACACATAACTCTTTACTTGTCTCCCGTTTGTGATACGTGAAATAGACTTGAAAAAGAGAAGCACTCAAAGTGGCATCCTACAACTTCTATTCCTACCATAGCTTGCGGGAGAAATACGCATATCTTTCACAGGGGCATTAATGCAAGTGAAAAGGAATCGTCCCAAACGGAGTTTGGTCTCTTTTCGCAGAGTCCATTGTCAGTGCCGAAAAGTGGCACAAGTGACGTAATAATCACCAGCACGAAAATTAATCCAGTAAAATCATACCTTGACCTTATATAAATTGTAGCTGAGAAAAATTCAGCGGATTTTATGTCCTCAATGTCAAACAACAGATTTGGAATCAGCACCCTTTAATTATCTTATTTCAGCAGCTTGACGAATTCTACTCTTAAATGGTTGACGCGTGTAGTTAATCCAAGATCGGAACTGGACTATGAACGAATTTTCATTTAGATAATGATTAGTTAGAGACGGCACATTAGACTATTTCCTCTGTCGATTAGTTGCATCTTTCTCGAAAACCGCTAATCCTAACAACTTTAAGCGAATTTCAACTTTTTGGTACATAGTGACCATTTTGAATTTCAGGATTTTCCAAAGTGGGCGGAAGTTGTGGGAACCAAGTTATTTATCTATTTATCTATTTATTTTATGTAGTGTTCTATATTAGAATCGAATTGATTCAACTGTTGTCTTGCAGAACTTCGTTTGAGGAAATAAATGAATCAGAATAGACGATGAATATCTAAGTAACCTCAGATTTGCTGACAACGTCGTCCTTCTCGCTAAAAATTATCTCAAATTATGCCAGACGTACTGAATGAAGAGAGCAAGAAAGTTGGTCTTCACGTGAATTTCTGTAAAAGAAATGTCATGAGCAATAAACATGTTGAGGACAAAAAAAAGTATGATCAAAATCGAAAACGCAGAGCTCAAGAAAGTGGACCACTACATCTTCCAAGGACAACTAATCTCAATGGAATCCATATAAGAAGAAGAAACCAAGCAAAAAATCACTCCAGGTTGTCAAGCTTTCGGCAGAGAAAGCTCAACCATCAAGAAGACAAAATCTCATTAGTTTTAAAATAAATAGTCTACAACCAATATATCCCTGCGACTGTCACATATGGAACTGAAACAAGGAACCAAACCAAAAGATTGGCCATTAAACAGAGAACCATGCAAATTGCACCGGAGAGAATCATGCTCAACATGACATGGAGACATCACAAGACAGTACATTATATTAGAAGACAAACAGGAGTCAGGGGTATCAGAGAAGCCATAAGAAAACTCAAATGGTAAGGGGTTGGACATGTTGCAAGTATGTCAGACAACTGCTAGCCATCATGACTTTCAACGTGGGCCCTGGAGATCATATGCGAAACTATGGCCGGTAATATTGAGATAACGTGGCAAACTAGACAAATTCTGAATGTATTGGCTCCGAGACACACACACGATAGAGAGGTTTGGTGAATATTGGAGTGCGTTGGATGCTAATAGGCTGATGATGTCACTACTTTCTTAATCAATGCTATATAGCAATGAATCATTATACAGACATTTACTCAGATTGCTTTAGTCTGACACAAAGCCACAAGTTCCAGACACTAAGAATCGAATTCTCTTAGTAATAATGGTCTATTAGAGTTGATTGCAAACCTTGGCGAAACGTCCGCTCGATATTTGTTTATTTGTACGAACTAACGCCACAAATGTGGAGCAGCTACTGAGAATCGAACTCACTGCAGGAGTGATGGTATGCAGAACTAACAACAGTGGCAATGTCTGACGCTATCACCTGTCTTCCAGCTCTAGCCGTCAATAGAATAATACTGAGTTAGCATCAGGAATTTTTTCGACTGGAAAAGGGGTGTACACATTAATACCGAAAATTGCCGAAATTATGCATATATATATATATATATATATATATATATATATATATATATATATATAGATAGATAGAGAGAGAGAGAGAGAGAAAGAGAGAGAGAAAGCCAACAAACTTTCAATGACCTGTGATGATAATACATATGAAGTTCCTTGACCTCATCACCTAAGCATCAATACTATCCTTGACTTACCCACACAATCCAATACTAAGCCAATTACCTTCTACCCTGACACCCTATGGCCTCTCCAAAACCTACTACAGCTGCCAACATCACATCTCTTCACAGACAAGTACGGACTTCATCGCAGAATGAACCAAGTCCCACACACCAAGATGGCCCTATAAGATGGGATTGCAATTTTTGCTCCCAAAGCGAAGCATCTGATGGTGAATTTATTTTCCACGGTAAACTTTTAACCTCTGAATGGTATACACACACACACACACACAGAGCACACGCTACTGAAGATGGGAATACCTCCCGAAACATGTTCAGCTCACCAATGAATACATTTATGGATTGATAAACTAAGTTTCCATACACTTTTACTCCTGAGTCTGTCTCACTCCCTACTGTTCACATTATATATGTACCTAAAATTGTGCAATATATATATATATATATATATATATATATATATATATATATATATATATAATTTCTGCAATTTTCGGTATTAACAAAGTACACACCTTTATTTAAATGATCCGTTTTTAATATAAAGAGACGGATGATGGAAAGTGGATACTTTACAACTACGTTGAATATAAGAGATCGTAGAGAAAGCAAAATGAACCAACAATAAAAGTGCATAAAGCTGATCCTCATCCAAAGAAAGTGATGCTGTGTATCTATTTATGTATTGAGTTTGATTCTCACGAGGTGCCATTTATTGTGTAAAGCTTAAATCATATCCACATGCATATCGGAGAGAAACGGTCAGGGGTAGATTCAGCTGTTCAGTTGAGGGTCCCCCAAAACTTGGAAATTCTTAAATGCTTCGGAACTATAATCCAAATATTTGTCCCCCCCACACACTCTATTCATTCGATGATTTATTTTACTCGCAATTTTTGTACCATCACGATGTTTAAACATACGAAAGATAAGTCCACGGAGTATAAATTCTGCTTACCTTTCTGAAAAACAAAAATCTGGCGCACTGTCAAAACTCCTCACATAGGAAGTTGAAAAAAAAACCCTGAAAATCAAGTAAAATATTGTTCTTTATCGCAAATCTTTTAGATTTTTTTCATCAATTTATATATCAAGGTTGTTTTTGGTGAAAAGAAAAGAAATCTTAAAAATTGATATTTTTTAAGATATATTTTTTTTTAAAATTTAGTCTTTTTCCTTTATTGATTCGATTATTTTTCAATTTTTGTTGTTGTTTGAACCATAATTAACTTTTACAAATTATAATGACGCATTAGATGATCAAAGTAAATCATGGAAAAAAATATTCTTAAAGTTTAATGTTTTTTTCTTCCATTAAAAGTCTTTTTTATAAGTATGCAAGGCCGGATGTCAACTCGGAGAATCCACCGATTTTGTCCATTTTTTACCAATTGAAAGAGTCATTCAAGACATAATTCGAATACAGTAATGATCAAATATTTCAAGTGTTTATTTTTGCTATGCTTTCTTCAAATTGTAGTTTGAATTTGATTTCAATTTCAAGTTTAATTACGCTTTCGATTGCCATTTTAAAAAGATAATATGAGAAAAAGCTTCTAATCTCTCCCTTGTCAATAAGCTATCAACACCCATTATTGATAGAAGTAAAATTTCAAAACACGGAAACACTGGATTGAAATAACCTGAGCTTTCCTTATTATTAATGAAAATTTGTTTTTCTTTTTTTTTAGACGAATGTTCGGACTTTATTCGATCTAACAGAAACAAGAAAATAAAGGACAACTTAAAAAAAGATAATTTCGCTTTCAAAATAGGGTGTCAAAAGCTAGATGCCTAAAAATGAATCTTCCAAAACCTAATATTATGCAAACAAAAACACCTTGGTTCGATAAAGAGGCTTTTTAAGCAGTAAAAAATGAATGATAGGCTTGGCAAAAATACTTAAAGAAAGACAAAACATTACGAGAATACATAGATAAAAGAATAATAAAGGGAATGCAGTAGAAACATTCAAAACAGTAATAATTAACATAGTAACGCTAAACTGAACGTTTACTTTCTTTTCCATTCGTACCGAACAGAAAAGTTGACCTTGTTGCATAGGTATTTTTCGATAAATTCTTGTTTTTGGTAGATACTGCAGTATTGCAATGTTTTATAAACAATATTGACATTTGGCTGTTCGGGGCCAGAAACGTCTCCAATATCCGGCCACCCTTTCTGTGAATTGTGTTGCATCGTAGAGATGAGTTAACACAGCCCCCTAACATGATTTGAAAAAATAACACCTTCAAAAAACTTGAATAAAAATTGCTAAAATTCCAAAACAGAAAATATTGCTTTGAGAAATTTTATTTCCCACGCTTTCTGGCACTCATTGAATTTATAGGCCCATATCGCACTGTGAAATTGAATCAGTAAAAATTACACTTGAAATCTTTCTAGGGAATCGGGGGAAATAAAATGAGGCAATAAAACTCAAATATATTATTTTGATAATTGTTGATGGGATTTTTTCAAGAGAGGTCTTTAAAATTGTGCATATGGAAAGAGTTGCCCCATAACAGTTTTTCAAAGATTTCATTTTGCAATAAATTGATTTATGAATAAATGTCTTTTTGAATATACAGAAAAAATACTCTCCCCAAATAGCTGAGAAACGTTGTTATGAAATAGAACTGTTTTATTATTTGAAAAATGTGAAGTTTCACATGTTCCGGAATTTTTTATATAATTCAATTTTTAGCAATCATATCTGAAAACCATCCAGTTTAAGATCAAAATTGTTGCCAGTTCTTCCATAAATTCTGAGGGAAATCATTTTGAAATTTAAAATCGACGTCTGCAAATGTACATTTCTTCGAATTATGACCTTTAATTTATATATATATATATATATATATATATATATATATATATATATATATATATATAATCATTTATTGAGTCATCAACAGACCCAGAGACTGGCATTTTATCCCTACCATACTGTAATAAGACTGAATTTAAGCGATATATTCACTTACGCACAATTCCCCATCCATTCCAGAGTTAGAAAAGCCTTGCTATGAAGCTTATAATGAACGTGTTGCACTACTTTAAGAGTGCTCAATCCTGAAGAAGGGAGAGTTGATTATGGTAATAATGATTAAGTCATCCTCGGACAGCTGTTTCGTTGAATTACAGTGTGGCTATATCCCGTCCACGTAGGATCGAAACCTTTGCTTCAGATCCAGAGGCTGGCATTTTACCCTTGCCCTTCGCAGAACTAGACCGAATTTATATATATATATATATATATATATATATATATATATATATATATATATATATATATATAAGTTTAATGATGATAAATTCCTCATTTCCTCTGCATTATTATTACACAAATTATTGAATAATGATTATTATCATCCTTTGATGCAAGGGTTATAGATGTTTCCATCAGCAGTACACACTATGGATATAAATGCCTTGATCTACCCTGAAATGTAAACACTTCTTCCTCATCCCAACGGTCCACTTTTCCACAAAACATAATTGAAATTCGTGTAGAACTTTGGGAGATATTATTTGGATAGATATGAGAGAAGACAGAAACGTATGAAGAAAAAAAAATGAAAAACGTCTGCGTACGAAAGAATGTACTAAAAAATAATTACGACACAAAAATATGTCTCAATCAAAAATGAATCCCTTGATGTACTCCAAAATTTGATCATATCTTCCTTACAATAATCCTGATCCAACCAAATAATTCAATCAAAATTCATTCAGAGCTTCTTTTTTTTAATCTATAATTCTGGACAGACAGGAGTGAATAAAAAATGTACGAGGAAACCAAAGATGTCTCTCAATCAAAAATAGATTCCGAAATCCACCCAAACATTAATTACTCCATTTTTATCCCAGGGCGCACGTTTCCACATAATTTTATTGACATTTATATAATACTTTTGGGAAAATCGTAAAGCTATACAGGAGCGAATTCAAGAAGGAGAAAAATGACAGGGAGATATCTCAAACAATTATTCCCGGATTCGTCTCAAAATTTAATCGCATCTCCCTTGAAACGTACGTCACTCTTCCATGAAACTTTTAAGGAACTTTTCGAGATATCATGTTGACTGACAGGAACGAATACAGAAATGTAAATTTCAAAAACGAAAAAATACATCCCATTCAGAAACAAATTCCTGAACCCCCGCCACAATTTATCATTTCTTTTTCTAGTTTGCATCCCTTTGAAGGGTCAAAACTGGAGGGAGACTTTCTCTTCATCATACCAAAATACTTTTAACCATATTTGTACATAGATATTTATGACAGTATTTTGGTCTTCTTTGTATCACAGAAATCATTCTTAATAATTTTCATAAACATCATTTCTGTTCCTTTGTGGACTGAAGAAAACGAGTCTATCCTTCAGAAGGAAAAAAACATATGACCCCGACGTGATTTGAACACGCAACCTTCTGATCTGGAGTCAGACGCGCTACCGTTGCGCCACAAGGCCAATTGCTATCGTTTCTTATGTTAACTGATTCTATTCTTAGGAAACATTCATCTTTTGCAATGTAATTTGAGCCGTATAGATACTGTCTTGATTGAAATATAGGTCAACTTTTATTGCAAATTCAATACGTACTTTGTTTCACGTATCAGATTTTTATTCCTTTTTAATTTTTTGACAAAGTGTTTTATATTAGAAATGAAGTGATTCAATTATTAAGTCTAGCATTCAATGACCCGAAATTCTCTCCATAAATTCTTTTTTTTGATACACGAGACACTTTTTTCTCTTCCAAATTCTTATGAAATTTCAACTTAAATTATGTTTACTCATATGGGCGAAACGAAAAATTAAAATAACTTTTTACAGAAAGAAATGGACATAAACCAAAATGCATACATTTTTTTACTATATTATTCATTGAGCCACCAACGGCGTATGACGGAAAATTCCAACAATGCAGTTGTACGGTTAACTTGAAAAAAATAACCGTTTCATAGTGACGAGCTACAGTATCCGTCTACATCGCGTTAAATATTCAAGTTGTGAAAAAAAAAAACTCAAGCTTTCAGCATTACGAAAAAGTTTCCATTCACTCTTGATTCTTGGAGTTTTAAAGGAGAAAAGAATTCCCCTTCAACTGTTCATGCCGTATAAAAGGTCTTCCTTAACTTTTGACCCCTAAGGAAGAAATAATTCCAATCACTTTTCTACCACCTAAAGCAGAACAGTCCCACTAGTTTCGATCCATTAAAGTGGTGGGATCTTCCCCCTTTTTTCTACCTCTCAATTCGGGAAAAAAACTTTCCTTTACCTTTTGAAATCTCTGAAGATGGTGAACGTTTCCCAATACTTTTACCACTTAATGCAATTAAAGTTTTTCCTCGTTTTTGACCCATTGAAGGGGGGAGGTCCCTTTGTTGTTTTACCCCTTGAAAGAAGTAAAAGTTTCCCTTCACTTTTTATCCCTTATAAGTAAAAAAAGAAAAAAACTCTTTTCACCTTTGACCCCTTAAAGGCAGAAAAGTTTACTTCCGCTTTGAATATCATCAGGGAAAAGGTTTCCCTTTCCATCCGACTATGAATATACAAAATACAAATCGCAGTGATCTATACATAAAAATAGATAAATAGATATAAGCAAACAAATATGTTTATTTGCATGATTACACTCTGAGAACCTTTCTCGCCAAGAACTTTATTGAGTTTCCAACGCAGCAATTTTGTTTTTCTTGTAGAAAATTCTCTTAAAAAATCACAGGCAGCCAGAAACTATTTCCGAGTTAAAACAGAGTTACCGTTCTTTATCCAAAAAATTAAACAAAATTAAAAGAAACAACCCAAAGCATTTGATCTCCTAAATGTGTAGGTTCAAATAAATGGTATAAAAATCTTCCTCCATTGATGTTGATCTGATTCCTCGGGTTTAACTTTTGTGTAAAGAGCTACCAGAATATGATAGAGTAAAGCTAGCAATAAGATAATCATAATAACAATGCAAATGCTAATGGGACTGTGTAAAATTCGTAGTATAATGATATGAAGGATGATAGGATGAGATGAAGCCAATAAGAAAATGATTATAGTGAACTCGCTTAATCGAAAATAAGATTAGATGGAGTAAAACTGCTGATAAAATAATACCGTAAATGTTTCTCCTAGAAAACAACCATTACTGAATCAAATAATAATAATAATGATGATGATAATAATAGAAATGATAATAATGAAAATGATGATGATGACGATGACGATGATGATGATGATGATGATGATGATGAAATGCCTCTTCTCAAAGCAACAGTAATAAAATAACAGTGAAACTAGTTATATAAAAGCCCATGCCCCTTTATTGTTAGATTGTTGTTTGTTTTTGTTCATTAAAACGCTACAGCAAAGATACTTATACGTTTTGAAGAACCCTGTCGTGATTCGGATGTCTGACCTTGAGATAAACAGGCAGATGACATTTTCGTTCGTTTGATTGGACATAGGAAGAAATCAACTTATGAATACTAAGTTAAGAGTATGTTTTTCATGTTTGTAATTACTTGAATCAGCCGTATTTCACCATGTATAACCGCGCCCGCGATCATTGAGCTTCGATTTCGAATAGAAAATGCATTATCCCGTTTATATGATTGTTTACAAATATCTCTAACAATTATGTCTCCGTAGATAATGCGCATCTGAGTTTTATAGCTCAAAATTTTCGGGAAAAATGCAGCCTATATATGGTGAAATACGACATATTTCTTCCCCCCCCCCCAAATGATGTTGAAATATTAAATTTATTTAAGATCACGAAAACAAAATTTGATTTAGATAGAAATAAATTCGCCACGGTTGTATAGTTAAAAAGTAATAAAAATCCAGAGAAAACGTTAAATTCACTTTCCGTTTTTTTGATCACATACATAAGTATTATCTGGAGAGAAAAAGCAAAATGAAATGTAATTGACTAATTCAAATAATTACAAACACTTAAAATATACAATCACTTCGATTAGTAAATTATAATAAGTTAATTTCCAATACGTTTATATTAAAAAATGAATCTTTATGATTTATCCATACGTCATTTTTTACGGGTACTATGCTAGTAAAATAATAATAAATGCTAAATCCAAAGAAAAATAGATGGAGAAAAACTAGTAATGCAATGGTAATCTTAACTTTTAACGTCTTAAATTCGTTTATTCCCCAACTATCAAGGGAGGTAATCAATATTCAAATAAAAGAAGTTAATTTCAAAAGCTAAAACTGAACTTACCTCAATGTAGGAATTGTGATCTTGATTCTAAATTGTAATATTTCATACCCAAGCTCACTTGTTGTTAAGAACGGCGCACAAATTAAAAGGAATAAGAGAATTGATGGAAGAGGCAGAGAAGTAGATATATCAATTGTATTGTCATTGTTCTGATTGAATTGAATTTGTTTTTATTTGTTTGCTGTTTTTAATATCGAGTGAGCGAATGTATGAAACTTTACAATCGGGTCCACATTCTCAATATTGCGGTCCTAACACCCGGAGATAATGATTTCATAAGACTTTTTAGTTTTTGGCTTCCCCAGCATTCATCATTCATTTTAATTTTATTACCTCTCTTGATAGTTGAGGTATGAAAGAATTTAAGACGGTTTATGATTTACTGATACAATAATAACCGTCAATAAATGAGTATTGTTGGAGTAGATCATAAGTCTTTCAATAGGAATGAGTATCAAGAAGAGAAGTTTTTCAAATAACCATTGGCTCAGCAGTCTCGAACAAGATGCTTCATTATATGAAGTTTCAAATCCATATAATTGTTGTTCATGCACAACGAGGCCTTGTGGCGCAACGGTAGCGCGTCTGACTCCAGATCAGAAGGTTGCGTGTTCAAATCACGTCGGGGTCATAGATTTTTTTTTTCTTTTTTGTGGCCAGTATTGTCTACTGTTTGATTTTAACGTATTATGAAACAAATTGGGAGTTTTCGCCAAACTCATCCTAATCGGAGTCTGGGTTAAATGGAGTCATTTAAATTCTATCTTATCCATAGAATCGACACTGATATCCGGTGCCCGTCGGAAACACGCAACTCTTTCAATTATGAGAAAATATCAGTTCACTTAGAAGTAATTTCTGTATTTTCATTCCCTTAATATAGAAGAAAAAACTTCAGCATATGTTTGAACACATTCAAATATCAAATTAGAATGTTCTTATTTTTTCCCTTACGCTGGTTACAGCTTCATCAATGCTTACTTAGGCTCAAAGTATCACAATACAACTTACTCGATTCCCGTTTGCAATATATGAAATAGACTAAAGAATGACAAGCGCCCGAAGTTGCTCACTATACCCTGCCTTATTTCACTCATTGTTGGAGTGAGAGACGGTTTCACCCCTTTTCCAGGGACATTAGTGTAAAGTGAACACAAACTGTTCCAATAGGAGTTTGAACTCAGCTCAGCCAGGTCCAATATTCTGAGCCGTTATCCGGTCGACCACCTTAGTTGGAAGGTGAATTTTAAAGAATTAATTAACTGAATAAATGTACATATTAGATTTTCAAGAAAAAAATACGCTGAAAACGTTTATCCTATCATTTTCAGAGGAGTCATTATCATTCCAAATAATGTTCAGACTATTGAAGTCATTGTCTTATTTATTTTTACATCCCACGGCGTTCTTTATATGTACCATCTGCAAGGAAAGAAGAACGTGTTAATTTAAAACTGCACGGAATCGCGTTGTATGTTAATGTGCAAAAACTTGTTGAACTTAAGAGAACCCGCTCAGTAAATAAATCATGATTTTCAATCTGACCAATTTGAATTAATCATGTGCAGAATAGATCACTCTGATATCCTTGGTATTCAAAGAAGATAATAATAGATTAAACCTCTTGAAATCATCCTACAAAAAAAATCATCAAAGGCAGGAATGCTGTGGCAACAACATAATCAACATAAAGAATAAGTTCAATAGCCCCTTTGGTATGAGAACTTTAAGTGTCATAAATACCTACAGTCCATTATATATCAATCGAAACATTGTTAAAAAAAAAAAACAAGAACATACGTATGGAATAATGGAAAAACTTCATTTCAAAACATCAGAAAATACTATGACGGCTGAAGAATATATCGGCCGAAACGTAGTATTAAAAACAACTAAGATCAAGGCCGAAAATGTGTATGGAATAACAAAAATGCTTACTATCTGAATCGTAAAAATCTGCTGTTTACATTAATTTGGCATTTCCTCTCTTTTTAATTTTTTTTAACACGTATAATTTGTCTGCAAGAATTTCAGATTCACAGACCAAATGCTCAGCTTATAGCGACCCCCTTTTCCTTTCTGCTTGCAAGTATTGGACGCTTTCCATATTCTTCACAGTCTTCCTCAGAAGAGAACCACACCTAATACTGGTATCTTCCACAGATGGTATTCATTCAGTATCTCCTCCTGATGGATAATACGACAGAGCGTCATCTGTTTTTACCGTTGGCGTTTACAGACTCTTCTCCCAGTTGATGACTGCATAGTAACTTACCCCGTGAGAGTCCTGATATTTCTATTCAATCTTTATAGCCAAAAATTCGGGATAATGAACAAAACAACGGAATAGGTCGACATTTTCCGATCGTATGATAGATAAGCTGCAAGGATTATCATTTCAGGGGCAGATCCAGGATTCTGATCGAAGTGGGTCCAGTGATGTGAACGGGGTCCAAACAGAAAAAATATTTCTGCAAATAAATACATGAAAATGTAAGATTTTAAAAAAGATGCTCCTTAATAACAAAGGATCAGTCATTGATCTTTCATGTGCTAATTTGTAACCTTTGCACGTCGCGTATTGCCAAAATCTATGTTAGCTAAATGAATTTCAAACATCAGAGACGAAGAAAGTAATACGCGATTCGAATTCTTTAAAACTAGTATTTGTTTCGCAGTATTTGGGAGTTAGAATTGCCAAAAGGTTAAAGTAAAAAAAATAATAATAGTCGAAGAAATTTACAACAAAATCAATGAATAAAGACTTATGAAGAATAAGACGAAAGACGTCTTGCTAATTTCAGATTCTAAAAAATTAATAGTGGTTCTAAGGTTGATTCGTGACTTGGATTTTTTTTTAATGAAATTTCTTTATCTATAAATTTGGAGTTGAGAGGAAGGATTTCGAGATCCCCTGGATTCCTCTGGACCTGTGCCTGTATTTACCAGGGGTCGGTTCAGATTTCATGGTCGGTCGTTCTTCAGGAAAAAAGTAAGATTTTAAAAAAGATGCTCCTTTATTACAAAGGATCAGTCATTGATCTTTCATATGCTAATTTGCAACCTCTGCACGTCGCGTATTGCCAAAATCTATGTTAGCTAAATGATAATGCTAATTTATGGCGGAACTTCTTGTTGCAGAATTGTTCAGTGACTGAGATGAGTGCTTCGCTTTAGCGAGATGTTACAGTCAATTTGCGACAAGACCCCATGATGTCTCTCGAATATTGGGTGAAAATAACTTGGAAACACTAAGAGTTTTTTTTCAATGCTTGTAACTATTTGAATTAGTCACTCATATTTTTCCAAAATGATATTGATGTGTTAAACTCATTTGTAAGAAAAAACGAATTTTACCTTTTCTTTTAATTTTTCTTACATCTTAACAATATGACTGTCGTTTAAATTTTTAAATCTATTACTGCTTCTTAGATCATTTTTAATAATACTTAATTTCATTATCATTAGGATAATAAAATCATAGAATAAAAGCAAGAATAAAATGCACATTCTTAACAGATAGTGAATAGGATATTAAGTTTACAGAAGAAAATCTGACCTGTAGCTCAAGAGCAGTAGGTTTGAAAAGTGCCGAATCCGGAAAAAATTGAAGTAAGCTACATTTTTTTTTCACGAATAGTCCCTTGATATACTGGAAAACAACATATTATTAGTCCCCAGGTTTCCTCCTTATGCTTTTGCGATATGGTGTCCAAGAGGACCGCTAAAAAAATGCTCATTACTACTTCCTAAGTATTGATTTCCAAATGGCGTCCAAGATGGTCGCCAGTCAAATTCTTATGAACCTCTTCATTATTCATCGCAGACGAGGGTTTTTTTTTCAATGGTTTTCTGTAGTATCAAGTGTGTTTGATAACTTGATAAAAGTATATCACAATGTGATTACTAGAAACGTATTAATTCTCAGATAGTGTCTGGGGTGTCTCCTCAGGCTAACCCTCAAAACGCTCAGTACTCGTTTATTTTTCATCCGAGATAACGTCTTTCTACATTCTATAGTATCAGGCACGTTTTATAACATATCAAAGATTCACTACAGTCAAATCATTCGAAAGGTACAAATTTCAAAATGGCGTCTAAAAAGGATGATGATTATTTATCTATTATTCATCCTAGACAATGATGCTATAGGAATTGAGTTAAGGTTCGTGTGCATTCATATTTACCCTCATTTTTACTTTTGATATTGATCATATAGACATAGGGAAAAAAATCCTCTTGTTAATGGTACGTTAGCCGTCATATTGAACTCAAAATAGCGCATACGCCCAAGTAAAGTGATTTAAAAGAAAATTGTCAATTGATATTTGGTATCAGAACATTTTTTAGAATAAGAAATTCAAAAACTGTGTTTTTAACTGCTCTAAATCTATCCTTGGTACTAAAAATAGAGTGTGAAGTTGAAATTCATGAATAAGTTTTGGTCCGACTCAAGTAGCAAAGTAGAAATGCAGCAATTTTTCATAAGATTTGTTACTAAAAAATATAAGGAAAGGAAACCGTTATATCTTGATGGATCACATGAACTTGATACCACATCGTGCGTAAAACCTTCTGAAGGATGAGTACAGAATATTCGTTTATTGAAATGCACCCTTAATGAAATTGATGACCGAATAATGCACCATATAAATCATACTATGTCTGTTGATCTTCACTCAAGAGTCATTGTTACTTCCACTGACACAAATGTTTTCATATGTCTCTTTAGACGCAGATAGACTCAATTATGGCGTTACGGAATTATGGGCAAGGTCATTCTTCTAGTACCAGTCCATAAGCTGTATTTGATACAGTAGACACGAACGCAGGGCTGCAATGATCAGCAGGACAGGGAGGGTAATGCCCAAAAGCCTAGCAGAAGGGGGGGGGGGGTCCCGCAGAGGTCTCCGACGAAAACATTTTTCGAATCGAAAAAAAAAAATTCTGTTCTTCCTGCCCTCGAAAAAATTCTTACACGAATTTTCAATCTTATTTGCAAACATTTTGGTGACATTGTTAATTCATGCATATTCAAAATTATGGGGCCCGGTAAATTCAAAAGGAATGGGATCAAAATTGGAGAACAAGTCATCTTTAAGTGCATAAGGTTTCGCAAAATCGAATTATTCAACGTTATCTTATGAAATTTACCGAAAATATCACGAAATTCACCATAAATTAAAGAATGAAAAAAACAAAAACAATTTGTGAATCCTTGATTTTTGACAACTTTAGGTACATATATTCCAAACGACCAGGCTTATTATGGCATTGCATTGTCTGTGAGGGACTACAAACAGTCGAAAGATGCAAACACACACACGTACATACATGCTCCAAACTTGCCTACATGTGCATATATGACGTGTGTACACAAGTGTGCGTATGTGACATGTGAGCGTGACTGTAAGTGTATGAAAAAGTGTGATTGTGTGGTGTGTGTTTGTGTATGGCCTACGCATGTATATACGCAAAAGTGACAAGTGTTTATGTGGTATGATTGTTGGTCGTATGTTTTTTTTATGTACGTGTGCATGCATGAGTGTATGTTTGTGGCCTGTATAAGTATGTTCATGTTTGTAATTCCACGATTTGCATTCAATTTCGATGAACTTATTTGATAGAGTCATTCTACCCCTGCATTGAAGAAAGCAACGGAAAGGCGGAAAATGAAGTGAAACGATACAGCTGACAATAACAGTTGGAAAAAGCGAAATCTTTCGTTTTGGGATAAGCGAAAAACATTATCTTATCGTTATATTATGATTCAACATTTATGACCAATAAAAAAACAGTTTGTTACACAAAAAATTTTAAAAGTCGGATTTACGTCTTTTTGATCTGAAAAGTTTTGCACCAGAAACAAAGGATAACGTCCGAAATCTTTATGTTTTTTTTGTGTGTGTGTGTATGCATGTGTGTATGTTCTGTATAATACATCTCATTCAACAAGTCAATCCCCGTCAAAACGTCTGCTGCAAAAATAATCAAGCAACGATAATCATTGCATCAGAAATTTAAACTAAAAATAGCGTTCGAAATGCAATGTAATTCATTTTGTAAAAAAATATGAAGAAGTAATGTCAGTGCTTGGAATGCAACATTTGTGCATCTCTGACAGTTGGGTCTCGCCTAAGAAAATAATTTTCTAAAACTTGTGTACACGAATGGCGGAAAGGAAGGATTCATTTTAGCATTATAGTTAAATTGTAGATAGATCCTTCCTCTAAAACCATAAAAGAACATTTTCAAAACTGACTAATTCCCCGAGAAAAGGAAGGTCGTGGATTGGAAGCACAAAAAATTATTCACGAAAGTTTTTTTTTTCTATTTCTTTTCAGCGGGTGCGGGACCTTCACATTTCAGTGATGCCCTAAACACAACCAAAGCGTACGTTTGTACCATTTCATCATTGAACCCCCTCCTCTCTCTTTCTTCTCTCTCTCTCTCTCTCTCTCTCTCTCTCTCTCTCTCTCTCTCTCTCTCTTACTACTGTAGAATTGTAATCTGCTTTTTCTTACTTCCACTTTGAAATGTCAATACATTATTTACCCAGCAAAGATTTGGTTTAGCAAACTAGAGTAATTATTTTATGACTAATTCTGCAGCATTCACACCGTGTTCTGTGGAATCCTAGGGTTCTGCACAACCTTTCCAGGGGTTCTGCGAAACAAAATGACATTTTGGCAATATACTTAATTCTTCATTATGCAAAAGAGTCACAAAAATATATTTCCAGTTTTCGTTTTTAAAGATTTTGATAATCATTTGGAATAAAATATATATTTTATGTTTTTTGCGATGTACCATTGCTGCTGTCCAAGAAAATCCCTCAGATGAACAACCCTCATCCGACTGAAATGACAAAGAGGCGTTTTAAATTATGAAACCAATACGTGCAAAGATCGCGTCATTATGTGTACACAAGAGTAAATTCGATCAAAAAGAGTTTATAGTAATTTGGACGAGATCAAAGGGCAACAGGAAACAAAGTGCCCCATGATATCTGAAACTGGTTGAATTGGATAACCGAGGGACGAAAAGTCCAAACAAAACTGTACGGGAGAAAGAAAAGGTCCAGAGATCGAATAACTAGACAGAAGCGAATACAGAAATTTACTTTTAATGCCCAATTACCTCCAAATTAAGATAAAACTCCCAGATCCGAAAAAATTCAATCACATCATCCTTACTTCGTGGCCCGACTTTCCATAAAAATCCATTGATATTCATTGAGAATTTTTGGAGATATTATGTGGACAGACACTGGCGATTAAATTCTTAGGAAGATCCGCAAATTTAACTTTGATTATGAGATATTTTTGCGTTTTATTTCATATTCGCTCCTGTCTGTCTACACGATATCTCTGGAATTTCTCAACGAATATCAACTAAATTTTTCGAAAAGGAAAAGGTGATTAAATTTAGAACGGATCCAGGAATTCAATTTTGATAGAGAGATACTTTTCCTTTTTAATATTTCATACATTTCTGTATTCGCTCTCATCTGTCTGCGGAATATCTTTGAAAGTTCTCGATGAATTTTACTGAATTTTTTTGGATGGATGGGCCACAAGATAAAAAAAAGATGTGATCAAATTTTGCGGCTGATCCATGTATCTTTCCTCGAGTCATTTCAGCGCAACTTTGCCAAGAAAATATATTTATAGAGGGCCCCAATCAAATAGTCTTCCCCATGGCCCCGACGGCTCGACTTACAGCACTGCTTAAACGTGAAGATATTACCATCTCCCCTTCATTGATTGGGAAGAATACCACCAGTAAAGTAGAGCAATCCCTTGATTTATGTGATTAATCAATCTTTTATGTACACTGCATATATAAAACTCGCATTATTCAGAGTTTTAAGAATCGACAGAAATAATTATAATGAATCCTGGAAAATGAAAAGAAAACAATTTAGATTAATGTGTATTATTGTATTTCTCAGTGGAGCATGTAAAGTCAAAGTTGGGTGACGGTTTCGACCCACCTGGTTATTTTCTTGCCATTTTTTAATTACACTATTCAGGTCTTACATCGTAGATCTCAGGGGATGGTCACAATTAATTTTTGCGCACCAGCCATACCTGCATTAACCAAGACCGTACGTATCGAAGGATAGCTGTACAAAAAAAAAACCCCAACTCTGAAAGTCAAACTCTGATTTTGAAAATCTCTCAAACTCCGGCAAAGCTCAGCTTTCTAACGGCATGATTGCTCTCACAGAAAAATGATCTCGTTAGATACATATCTAATTAAAAAGTTGAGACTTTTGGTCAATTAAGGTACCTAATTTACCACAAAAGCTCTTTCACTTGCAGAAGCTTCCGTCATCGCGTTGTATATCATAAACGTGCGTATCAACAATTCTATCGTTGGGTCCCGGCTCAAATCGTTGATGAGATTTCACTAAATCCAACTGATTAGGGATAAGTCATAGACGACGGGAGGAATTTGTCATCCGATATTATAATTGATAATGACATACCTACATATTTTCCAACACCATGCACTTGCCTTGAATATGCAAGATCAAAAGGAAGTATCTGCAGATTGAATGACATTTCTTGGTGTAAATTTTACAAATGTAATGCGATCCGTCCAAATCCGTAATTGATATTGATATTATGTTTTACACGTTCAAATTGTGTTTCATTGCTCAAACTACCATCAGAAAAAATCTGAAAATCTGAAATTCTAGTCATATAAATTCCTTGAATTGCAATTGATCTGCTGGATATAACTCTGATACACAATTTATATGTATAATTATTTGACTTGAAAATTAACTTGATACTTGAGCTTTTGAATAAATTGCCAGACTTTTACAAATTTCGTCATCGCATCTACTGATTTTATGTTTTTTTGTTTTTGTTTTTTACTTGTGACCAGCACCAGGGAACTATCAGCGCTCATTTCATCCTGCAAAATGTCAAGGAAAAATTAATTATACATTATTAATTCCATATTCATAAACATATATCTTGTTTCTAGAGTGTGAAAACAAGAATCTTTGCCATAATTTCAACTTTACACCCTATCTTTGGTACCAAGTAACGATTTTAACAGCTTAAAGCACAATTTGTTTTATTTCCCATCCAAAAAAATGGACAGATACCAAACTTTAGTTCAATCTGAACAGTTTAAAAAGTACCTTATTTGGGCATACATGCCATTTTGAATTCAATACGGTGGATAACTCAGCCTGATCCAGAAAACGGCTCCAAGATTTTTCGATCCTTCATACCTATGTGATCAATATCAAAAGTAAAAATGAGGGTGCATATGAATGCACACGAACCTTAACCCAGCACTCCGAGTGAAGTTTTGGTGCCCAAACCCATGTTTCGGAGATGCAGGAATCCAATCAACATATTCGGATTATAGTGAAGTGTTTACAATGACAAAGTGATTGCAGATTGCATAATGTATTACATTGAAAAATACGATTGATTTGCAGCTGATTGAAAATATTGATTGTCACACTTTCCTCTCATGTAATTCTGGATCTGGCTAAGGTACTGTAGGAAAGTTTGAATATTGAGAATTCTCATCTAGAAATGCTTAGTACGTGCGCTTAGTGAGTATTTTTGACTTGAGTGGACATCTACCATCTGCTAGATTCTCTAGCTTTGACGTCATCAAAATTTGTCATATCTTTGTTTACAGTTGCTCGATTTTCATGGAAATCGGGTCAATATTTTGTTGGTAATATTCATAAGGCTAATGCTTTGATAACTGTTTCTGTTTTTTGTTCACAACTTTCATTATTTTTCAATTAATTTCATCATGAACAAAGTGATATAATAAAAATGAATATTTACATTACGTTTATTTAAAAACATGTTGAGATTAACAGGAAGGATTTTTGCATGTTTTATCTGGTCCTTTCACGTTCTTACTATTGCAAAAAGCGTAATAAGCAAACTCATTTTTTCCTATAAGTACATGAGGATTTTATCGAAAAGAAAGAACTTTCAAAACTTTTCATTTTATTCAGCCAATCTCAAATGTATTGTTACCAGTTCATAAATGTGATAAAAACGAAATCTCTGTTTGGTCCTTTGAAACGGCAGTTACTTACCACCCTGAATTGCAAAGAGACAAGTAGCGTTTCCACAGCTGCTCGGATTCACCAACACATAAAGAAAGCAAATCATATTAGCGCAGTGTATTAGAGAGAAGAAAAAACAGGAGTCAGGGATATCATAGAATCCGTCAGAAAACTTAAAGGGCAATGGGCTGGTCGTGTTGTAAGAATGTCGGACAACCGATGGACATCACGACTAACAACACAGATCCCAAGAGATCATACGCGAAACTGCGATCGACGTATTATAATCTGGCGTGACAGAACAGACAATTTTCAGAAAATATTGGCTCTGCAACGCCCATGAGAGAGAGGTTTGGCGAATTCTGGGGAATGTCTATGTTAAGCAACGGAAACTAAAAAAGCTACTGTTGAAGATGATGATGATTAATGCTGGCTGTTACTTCATCACGATTCTTGACAATGAATTGACTTATAATATAATCGCCTGAAACCTTTGACATGATTATTTCTTTCGTGATAATCTTTGTGACAAAAGTAAGAAGAAAGACTGTGTAAAATTATGATGCAAAAAATTCATTCGTCTCAAAATGACATCTCATTGTGTTATATGCGGTGAAGTACTTCCAGCCAATGACGATTTGTCAAAAATGACAGCTGAAGGTTTCATTACACTCATCTCATCTTGCCTCGTACGCGGTGACGCATTGTCAGAGGAGCTGGAGTAACGTTAAATAACCGCTGTCACTGCTTACTAGTTGTCGGAAATACTATACCAGGCCTGGCAGTTTTGCAGTCTACCAAAGAAGGGGTGAGTCACTCTCAGCATCTACTTCAGCTTGTACTTCAGCATCCAAAACATTTCGTTCATGTGTTCATCAACTTGACTTTAAAAACGATTGTCTGTCTTGAAGAGATGGAGCAAGTGACGATATATATAACAACTACGAAAAGGGTGAACGTCAATATCTCTAGTTAAGAACCATTGAATTTCGGGGAAAAGGTTCTGAAACATGCAATAGCATTCAATAACGTTGGGTGACTAGGTTATATCTCGAATGCAAAGTAGTGCCGATTCGATTGCTGTTGCCGTTAGATATCATCATCGATGCTGCAAGAGTTTTTTTGGCTTCAGCAAGATCAACACGAAATGGATTCAAACATCCAATTGGGAGACCCAAGAGCAATATCTGATGCTTTTTTTTGAGACTCTGTAGCTCTCAGGAAAATATAATACAACATAAGAGTGAACAGCAGCATACTGTAATAAGAAGGTTCACTGCTTTAGCACAGGCTCTAATTGCAGCTTATCAGTCACGGTCATTCATTTCACATCTACTGTTAGCGATAGGTATCTGCATTCACCGCAAATATGCTTCCCGTAAACTGATTGATACTTGAGCTTAGCACACAGAGATAAATTCAGAGGTATTTACATTCTTTGGTTGCTAGTGAATCACCATCCTATGATCTAAATGGATTTGCTCAGGTTGTTTTCGACAATGCTGACTCTAACGTCCACTGGATACAACATATTTCATAGCTTGGATGGAATTGCATGTGTTGCTCAGGCTGGTATTTCATGTTTCAATGCAACAGTGCCATGTTTTCGTAACATCCTCTCGACTGCAACCGTTGGAAACTTTGGTGAGGTCCCGATCAAAAGCTACAATGTACCAGCAGTTCAAAGGTGTTGTATTACTATGAAAATGTTCAGTGGTTAGAGGGACATTCACCATTTATTTCACATGAACCTTAAATCTTGTTTTCCCTAGATACTGTGACTAGGGTAGACTAGTCGGTGAACTGTGATGTTGACCTTTATATTGGTCAAAAAGAAAATGACAGTAAGATCCATGCAGAGGTTAGTCTACATCAGAAAGACAAAGTCAAGTCATTAGCTGTTATGTAGAGCACGAGCGAAGTATGTGGGTCGGATACAGTTATCAATCGATCGTTGATGTGCTGCAGAATTACTTGCATCTTGAACACAAGCACTTTAAGGGAAACCTTCATAGAGTACGAAATAGTTCCACTGTCCCCATTTCTCTTTGTAGATGGATGATTGAAGAAAACATCCAAGAGTACGCTTGAGACTATGCTGAAGTCTATGGTGGATTGATGCTGTCTCCATTGTTGGCGGAGGATATATACTTCGTGATGAAGAGAATGTCAGATTTAAATTCAGAATAAAAGAGACTTCTATTGTTACCAGTCTGATACCTTTAAAATATGCGATTATCCACGATAATACTTTGTCTCGCTTTAAAAAAAGATGTGTGTGATCGTCTATGTGTGATCGTCTATGTGTGTGAGCATGTGTGTGTGAATGTGATTGTGCGAACGCGTTTGTATGTATATGTGTGAGTGTGTACGTATGCATGCATGAGTATATAAATATATATATATATATATATATATATATATATATATACACACATATATAAACATATATATAAACATATACATATACATACATATACATATATATATATATATATATATATATATATATATATATATATATATATATATATATATATATATATACGCATGTGTGTGTGTGTTCACTGCCGTTTTAGTGTGTTCCAACCATCCATCAGATTGAGCTAGTGTGAATTTATTCATTACCAATTGTAAATCAAAATTTATGTCCTTGTTTCAAGAGGGGAAAATCTTTTTACTTCAAATGAGAGAAAAAAATTTTAAAAAAAAGGAAAAAAGGTTTTCGATGAAAAAAATCATCCTATATATCCATCAATAAGAAACCTGATCCACACACCCGTCTTTATTTTCCTTTGTCTTCATACGGGACGGAGAGGGGAGGGAAGTTGCTTATCTTTGTTCATAAATTAAGCTAAAAGTATTGTAGCCTAACTCTCTCAATAACCTTTTCATCACAAGAAATAATAGTGTGATAGTAAAGTTTTACGTTAGCTTGAACACTGCTGTGCATAAACTAAGGGACCAATTTAGCATAGATTTGAATGATAAATTGAACCCCCTACCCTGCCAAAAACTCAAGGGGTATTTAAAAACTCTGATTCGTTGAAAACTGCTCCGGTATCCTATTTGTAATCTCAGAAAATTTAGTTGTCATTGCTCTGGCCGTTCTAGAGTTTAGCGGTCATGTGCAGACTGTCGGGCACTGGGTGAATTATAGTATGATGTTGGAGAAAATGCCACGTGTTTTCAAGGATCTGTACCGAGTTCATCCTCTTGATGGGGTTATTTATGTTTTCTGTCCTGATGACCTTGGGAAAGATATGAATCCTCTCCCTACGATCATTAATGAATAGAATGGGTGTGCAAACTACACACACACACACACACACACACTTACACACACACACATATATATATATATTGGGTTTGAATCAGCGATTGGAAATCTGTAACTTACTCACCTAGCAAACAGTTCAGATGGTGATATTCGCGATTGGCAAATGTTTTACTTCAATTTTTGACTACTACCTTCGTTCATCTTAATTTTTTTAGTTTATTTTCCCCATCATAACCTAAGTCGGGGCATCATTCTACAACTGTGAGAAAATAACAGGGATTAGAGATAAAAAAAAAAAAAGAATAACCGTCCCACCCTGGTGAGACCCGAACTCACGTCCCATTCTGACACAGGAAAGCTTGGTTGAACGCGTAAATAAATAATTGTAGATGACAGTAAATGTTTTCTTCGAGCGGGGATGGAACCAGGAACCTCGTAAACCACGGAGCTATCACCGATCACTGAGGGGCATAGAGTGCGTGAGTGTGCGGTAAACCTTTTTGCCTTTATAAAGAGAAAGAGAGCAAACAGACGAGATCAAAAAGGTGAAAAGTTCACGAATTGGTGTGAGTCACATCAAACGTTCGAAGCAAGACAGCAACGGGCTTTGTTGAAAAGGCATGAGTCAAGGAAATTTGGTGTCAAAAAAGATGAAAGCCCTTTTCGCAAAATTTCATGGGGACAGGCATTGAAACCCGAGTAGCTGACCGACAAGAAATTTTACCCAACTAGACGTCGAACACTAAAAATAAACAATATCCACCTTATATATATATATATATATATATATATATATATATATATATATATATATATATATACTGGGTTTCCCAGTTGATGAAATAAACAAACTGCAGATCTAATAAACATAGAAATATGCGTTGCGCCACATTTAAGGTTAAATGTGACTGCCTTACATTTTTTATGCAGTCATTCAGTCGACAAGTCTGCACAGATTCTAACTGATAAATTCCAAGTCGATTACGTAATACTTTAGGGACGAATCAGGCATTACTTTGGCGACACTATCTATCCATCTATCTATCAATCTATCTATCTATATCTATATCTATATCTATCTATATATATATCTATCTATCTCTCTCTATATATATATATATGGGAAGATGGTCCATAAGATGGGGTGTATAGAATGCGTGAGGAAAGGGGTTAGGAATCATATCTGTATAATTAACCAGCATCAAACGTTATTCTATGTTGATTAAGGGTTAATTTTACTAATGGTTGAGCTAATTGATAGTTACCGGGGCGTTGGATGAACATTGAATTTGCCCTCATCCCAATCTGCTGTACGATCATGCAGAGCTCAGGTAATTAAATGTTACTCACAGCTAAATGGTATGAAAGACGAACCTCTTTCTCATCAACCTTCTTTCTCTTTTCGCAGAGAATGTATTCACCTAGACCTCATGGCGACAATGAATACACTTGCTTTCGCCCTCCCACTCCATTCCGATGATACCTGAAAACACTCATCTTTAAGTATTTTATAACCCATCGAGGTCTCTAATTTGAAAGTTGAAATCATCATACGTATAAGTATTATTTGCATGAACAGACAATAATATCGGCGAGTACTACTTTTTAGTGACGACTAATAATAATAAAAACAAGATTGATAATAATAATAATAATAATAATAATAATAATAATAATAATAATAATAATAATAATAATAATAATAATAATGATAATAATTGGAGACTTGAGGAGACTTGCTGTCACTCAAACTCCAGCGGTTACCACCAGGCAACTGGTGTGAGATTAATAATAATAATAATAATAATAATAATAACTACTGTGGTCTATGAGAATGAGGAGAGGAGGGCTGGAGACTTGAGGAGATTTGCTGTCACTCAACCTCCAGTGGTAACCACCAGGCAACTGGCGTGAGATTGCATAATAATAATAATAATAATAATAATAATAATAATAATAATAATAATAATGAACCGGTAAACAAGAAAGCTTATGGCAATGCACAAGGCATTACATCCCAGAGATGACATGGATAGACAGAACGTGAAAAGGCGGTTGAGGATTCATCAGCATAGCAGACAGTGTCCAAAGGGCCAAAACAAGACTAGAGAAGAATATGCAAGCAAATACTGAAGGCATTATGAAGAGCTCAGCGAGCAACAAAAAAAGGTTACAAACGAGGAGCAGCGCAGCAAACAAGGGGAGAAAAATGTGAACAGAAAAGACTGAATACATACAGAATGTTGCAGACGAAAGATCATGGACATGGCTACGCAAAGGAGACCTGAAGAGAGGAACAACCGCTTTTCATGACAGCCCAAACTATATCAAAACAAAAACCGACAGAATCCAAACTAAAATGCCACCTATGCGGAGAAAGGGCTGAGATTGTAAACCAGATGAGTAGTGAATGTAGTCAACAAGCCAAGAAGGATTATAAACACGGACATGGAGCATAAGCACAGATGAAGTTCGTTCAGTTTTCAGGTGATTCTGGCTGGCTGACTGGCTTTGGTATGTATGCATGAGTCACGCATGTAGGCTGCAAATGGAAACAGATGCATCAAGTTAGATCCATGATAGATTGCATAGAAATCTGCAAGCATTCAAGCACAAAGAGAGAAGATCAAGATATGCACAGATACTACACTGTGGTGTATATTGTAAGAGGAAATGTCCATCCCGGATATTTCGCTTCTTCTTGGCTACGTAGTTCTTTGTTTATTGTCTTTTTGTCCAATATCCTCCTGCTCAATTAGCTCTGCAGCAGTCGAGATGGGTGGACGCCATGTTCTTCCCAGGTTTTCGGATCGATGTTGCTCATTCTTCATTATCTGTTACAGCTGATCTTTGTGACGGCTCAGGGAGCAGCTAAGAGGTCTTTTCAATATATATATATATATATAATTGAAAAGACTCTTTATTTCTCCCAATTTTTGTGCAACTTCAGTAACATATATATATATATATATATATATATATATATATATATATATATATATATATATATATATAGTCAGTACACATCTGCTTCTGTTTGAGTGTCAAGGATATGTGCTTGAATTTGCAGACGTCTCAATAACTAGATGAGTTGGTGGAGCCCAGTTACTCTCCTCGTCTCTTTACGTTGCATGAGGCAGGTAGTACTGGATTATATGCCACCAGGAACAGAAGAAAATCTATGAACTGACGACTTTCTTCGTCAACTATCATAGCATTTCAGTGACGAGACATTTATTAAAACATCTGGCAAACTGAGCGCACACGGCCTCAGTAGGATTTCCAACTCTATTAGCAATTTCGTTCTTCCAAGCCGATAACCGTTACACCATTTCACATATTGTGGCTTTGCACGATAAGTGCCCTATGCGCCGCCCATTGCAACGATGCTTTTATATTAGACAACGCTATTTCAATCCCCCCCGTCAACAATAGCGAAAGCAAGTCAATTATCACACATCGGAATCATAATACAGATTGTTCAAGCTTCAAAATAAAGAAATAACTCAGCATTGTAGCCCCAAAATGACAAAAAAATATCTACTTTAAAAAAATGGTGCGTTGAGGATTTATCATGTGCAGACAATCATATATCTATATATGCATATATGTTTCTCAAAACTACTCTGGGATGAACGGAGGAAAAGTTATTTTTGAACCAAGACAATTTGAAGAGGAAATATGAGAGAAAACAAGGAAGAAAAGGGTGTTCACTTGTGTGATTTATGGCATTACTCGGAAACCCAAAGCCCCGAGATTAGTTACAAGAAAGAAGTGTAACATTTGATGATTTAATACACAAGATAAAACCAGGAAATAGTTTATGTTGTTGTAAGTAATATCAAAATCACGACAAATAACTGTCGTTGACGTTATCTTTTCAAATCTGACACGTCTGTGGAATAACCTACATGTGGAAAAACTTCCTTAACCAGCTCCAAGATTGTTTGCTGCATCGTATTTCCAACTTGAAAACCGGCAACGTGCTGCAATAAAATCAATGTTCGACTTCGTTGTCCCTTCTCACCCAAAAGGTCATTTTTCTTGGAACATGACGTTCAAACGAGTTGACTGATTCACTACTAATTATCATAAAATTCAATTAGTCCAAAGTGGGAATGTTTCTGGCCTCGGGGATATGTGATGCAAGATTGAGTATAACTATGCAGTCGTCTGAATTTTGTCCTTACGTATTGTTTATCAAAATTATTTAAAATTTTGTTATACTGTTAGCCTCTTGTCGTTGAGTTTAATTCGTTTTGTTAACTTTTATACAAATTTTGATTTTCGTAAACGCCTGTGATGTTCGCTTGCTAGAATTGATTTTTAGTTATTTCAGAAAAAAAAATATATAACTGGCTTCAACTATCATGGACTTTTGGCAAACGGCGACACGTTTCGATAAAAACGTCTGTAAAGGGGGCGCTAGCAATCTTATTGATAAAAGTGGGGAATGAACTTGAAAAGGTTGGGAACTTTTATTCTAAACCATTACTAACCGTACCAAATACGTTTATGTCTATATAGTGGGACGATTTATTCGAAGAAGTAATGCTCCCAGTTAGAAAAAGTGAAGACTGATAAAAATATATACATGCATGTGTGTCTGTACACGTCTCTCACTATATATATATATATATATATATATATATATATATAGAGAGAGAGAGAGAGAGAGATAGAGAGAGAGAGAGAGAGAGTACATTCACGCTAGCATGCGCGCAGATAGACAAACACGCACATAAAGGAAGTTATTTTTCTATGCTAGGTTCGGCTTCTATGTAAATTCATACATACCTTGCCAAATGGCGAAACATGTGAAGAATAAATTATTGTAAAGATGGGAGTGCCACCAGATTTAAGGATGAGACACGTCATAAGGTGAGACTGACCTCTTAGAGTGGATTAAATAACATACTACATTTCATCATAGATTTTCAACTGGGTACCTGGAAATATATAACTATCCATGAACAGAATGGTCGCACTATTTATCTATCTATTATTCTATCTATCTATCTATCTATCTATCACAATACCTACGTATTTATTGATCTGAATGCCAAAGGTCAAAATATGCAAATATGTTAACTCAATTCATTATCTAATGACCCTTTTGATAAACCTCTCAATAACTTGGTAGGATCAAATGTTTCAATATATATATATATATATATATATATATATATATATATACATATGCAATGCTCTTCCATAGGAATGGAGCACTCTGAAGGATGGGGAATTTATGCGTAAATATACCGCTTAAATTCAACCTTACTGACCTCCAGTTCCGTGGAGCAGAGGTAGGATGGTACTGGAAGGGATAATGGATAGTCTATAGCCACACTGAAGAGTTATAATGCAATGAAACAGTTGTCTGTGGATGACACAATAATCAACGCTCCCCCACTCAGGGTTGAGCACTCTTTAAGTGAGGTAACTCGTTTATTGTAAGCTTATGCAATGCTCTTCCATAGGAATAGAGCACTCTGATGGATGGGGTATTTAAGCGTAAATAAATATACCTCTTAAATTCAGCCTTACTGACCGTCCAGTTCTGTGGGATAATGGATAGTCTATAGCCATACTGAAGAGTTGTGGCTATAGACTATGCATTATCCCATCTTACCTCTGCCCCAGGGAACTGGACTGTCAGTAAGGTTGAAATTAAGCTATGTGCTTATTCATGCATGTATTCCCCATCCATGGAAGAGAATTGCATAAGCTTGTTATGAACGAGTTACCTCACTTAAAGAGAGCTCAACCCTGAATAAGGCAGCGTTAATTACATGTGCGTGTGTGTATGTGTACGTGTGTGTGTGTATTTATCTATCATTTTTCCAATTTGATGTAGATAACGAACAGTCTCTCGAAACATGTAACGGAAATAAATACAATCCAGATACAAAACTTTCGTATTTTGCATATTGTCCATTCACCATTAGTTCGGATAAATCCTTTTTGTCACTATGTATTCATACATGTGTGTGTGTGCGTAGATGAAAGATCACTTCCATAATAGAAACATGTATGTGTTTGAACGTATAGATGTATACATATATTTATCATTTTTTCAAATTTGACTTTTGATTGTGTCTCGAAATATGTAAGAGAATTAAATACAATCCAGTTTCCAAACTTTTGTACTTCCATATTGTCTCTGAAATTAATGATAATTATAAAGACATTTTAGTAGGAACAATATTTTCTCGGCACCCGGTAGCAAATCGAGCGGTCTAAGACCATGTGAATAAGTAAAGAAATGAGCACTGCGCGGGGATCGAACCTTCGTCCACAATCTTATAACGTCAGTAGATATATAGAAGAGCTCTTGCCACCCCACTCCCCTCAATTTGTGGTCAGGAGCAATCTCCTCTATGCTCAGATCTACCTGATTATGCGTTCGTGCAATATATCTCTCGTCTACAACTAAGTCAATCTTTTTTTGCCGTCGTGTACTTGATTCTAACCGGCTGGTTTGAGCCAACACTCTTCTCTCTGCTTCTCCGCCCCTTCCTTCTCCGCGCCGCCGCCGTTCTGACCTTGTGCGTTGAATGAGTCTTGTCCTCGCCCCCAACCACGTCCGATATGTCGTCGTACGTTTCATGAGTCCGGTCCTTGCTCTCCCCCAACTGTCACCCACCCCACAACCTATCTAATCCAATCGGCGCGTGATTGTCTCACCCCATTGTTGACCAGCTGCTTTTCATGGGACTCTTTAATCAACTGTTGACGTCATCCGACTGTTTGCTGAAAAAACTGATTAAGTCCTCTGTGAGTAAATATAACGTACGCACACACGCACGTGCAGGCATACACAGATACACTCGTGCGCGCACACGCACCTACACACGCGCTCACGCGTGATTGGATTGATGTATTCTTGCCATAAAATAATTTATAATCTGATATACACAACACTTTTACATCAGTGGCCTTGTGGCGCAACGGTAGCGCGTCTGACTCCAGATCAGAAGGTTGCGTGTTCAAATCACGTCGGGGTCATATGGGAAGTTTTTTTCTTGAGGATAGTCTCGGTCGCATTGTAATTTTAACGTAGCATGAAACACTATTGCAGTCATTTTATAAAAAAAATTCTCCTTATCTATAACAGGGCATCAATAATGGGATCTCAAATTAGGCTCAGACACACTAAACGAGCGAATACTTCGAGAGACGAATTTGTTATTATTAATCTACGGCAGGGATCAGAAGATTTTTTTTTCTAGAAAATGTTCGATAGTTAAGAGGAAACTATTTTCATTGCTACTGAGAGGTCAGTCCTTGTAACTTCTGTTCGGCTGAGGGCCAGCAAGTATAAATGGCTTACTTTCTACGACCTTTCAATAAGCAACATGTATCGAAAAAAAGAGCCTCCTGCGAGATTCGAAAAAAAGAGAAGCCTCCAATGCATGGTGGTCAATTTTGATGTGATTTTTCAATGTTTTGACTCTGGAAGTCACTTTTAAATTCGAAAAAATTCCATTTCAATTGGCATCCCAGGACTTACAAACATGAAAAAGAAATCCTAATATTGACAACACTGGACCCACGATTTCGAAAAAGACTTTAAAAAAAGAAAAGAAAGAAACTCCCACCTAAATTGGTAATCCTACCCCGATGAGATTTAATGAGATTTTTTTGGGAGTCCGTCTGACTAAGACAACGCCTTATAATGACCTGCCAGCCAGAGAAAATCAAAATCTTTTCGGGATCATATTGCTTTTTCTTTCATCTTGAGGGGAGACTACGATAAAAAAGCAACAAAAAATTAGATGAGATATAAACACTTCTAATATAAATAACAACCGCTCGATGGTATTTACTTGTCGATTGTGTACCCAACAAATATCCGGCCACAATATTGTGTCTGCAGAGGAATTCAGTCAACCCTAACGCTAGACATCTAGCTCTTCACTCACCAGATCACCAGTATTTCATTTCATTCTGCGTTTGACAGCTCCATTACCAAAACTAGTTTTGTCTTGTATAAAAATTCAATAATGGGTGTCCGGATATGCGCTAAATTTTGCTTCGTCAGGATCAGGGCAATAGTGTTGAAGATTAAACTCACTATACGAACATATCGCCTGCACGACTGGCTGGCTAATTATAGATCTACAGTAGACCCCCAGATATTTACGAAGTTTTATTTCGTCTTTTGGAGGACCATAAAGAATGTGGACCGAATCCACTACACGAGCTCTGATCTCATGAACTTGGCGTGCAAATCGCCAGACGTCAATCTTGACAGAAATAGAACACCACTCGTATCAACAACTCATAAACATCGTCATCTGTAACAGCCTTTTAGTGTCCGTCATTGACCATAGACCTCTCCTGAGATTCGCCAGACCTTTTCTATCATGGGTGTCGCGAAGCAAATACTTTCTGAACTTATCTAATCCGTCATGCCATCTCCTATCTACAGCGTCGCATATGATTTCTAGGAATCAACGTTGTGAATGGTAATTTCCAACGGCCGGTTGACGTTATTGCAACATGACCAGTCCATTGCCATTTGAGTTAGAAACTTCGCTATTTCGGATTCTACGACAAGATCGCTCGTCGCCTCGTAGAATTAACAAACCTTATCGACACTGAAAGTAACAAACGTAACTCGGTCAGAAACTGTTCACTTACTTTTGATAAATAAAACCAGTTTAAACTAGGTTTTTGTTTTTTTTTTTCAGTTTATTACAAGTAGCAAGGGAGATGCGGCGTTGCGTAACGGTTACCGATACGGAAAACGGAATTGGTAGACCGAATTCGCATTTCGGCCGGGGATGTTTATATTCACTTTGCAATAATGCGTCAAAATTTGAAGTCATGCAAAAAAGATTCCTTTGAAGGATAGATATAGTCAGAGTAAATTCTATCTATGACATTGTTGGTGTTTTCTACGGGAAAACATCTAAAATAATATTTAAGAAAACACGTCTAGAAACATGTAAATTCCACAGAATATACATGTTATTAATAGACGTGTCAAAATAAGCCCCCCACCTAGGTAAAAAAAAAGATTCTTTTAAAAAAGAACAGAAAGAATATTTTTTAGAAAGGGTATAGACGGGTATTGATGCCAATTTTCAAGTGTTTAGACAAAACTAAATGGCCAGGAAACATACAACACAAACACATTTACATACACATACATATAAAAAGGGATAGAACCTTTCGCCATCTTTCGAGGCTGCGGTTGTTCCTCAGTTTTGATGACAGTTTTGATTGACAGTTTCTAAAAGCTTCAGCTTGGACGTCGGCATAGCCGGTCCCAATCCCAGGTTAAGAGGGAGGGTTGGATGTAGGACTAGCAGCTGCATCCCGTAAATCTTACTTACTACTGAATCTACAGCTGAAAGGTTGCGGTCCTATGCCCTGCAAGGAGTCTACACTGTAGGAATAAACAAATAAGTACCAAGTCGGCCGGCTTGGTGACTGAAGCAGATGGGTATCTCTCATCAGCGCTCAAGCCTAAGTGAAAGTTGGTGTAAAAATAATTGTACAAGAATGAAGCTTTAAAGAATACGGGGACAGAAGTAAACAACGTAATTGTACTTAACTAGGGCACTGCCCGCTCTAAAAGTGCATAGAGGAAGAGGCAATGCTTCATGGTGTGTGTAGCATCTTGTTATAACTGTCAGGTAGTATAATTTTTTGTCCGTCGTAAGAAAATACAGCTTCGAAGTATTGCGGCTAGTTCTCTTCGGTGTCACCAATTTAGATGTTTTACATCGAAATTTTTCGAGAACTACAGACTCTCAAAGCTTGAAACTCGACACTGCAATACCTTGCATGCTGACTAATATCTGGCGAATGTCAAATGTACGTCGAGGTCGAGTAATCGTGAAACACTCACATACACTGGAGGGCACAGACAGACAGAGATTTCTTCAATTATAGTTAGATTTATTGTCGACCAGATGAAAATGTTATGTCAAATTTTTGAAAAAATCAAATATTCATTAGGTCCATGCATAGGTTCCCGGAATAATTCCTGGCACAATGTTTGGGAAATGATAAAAGTGACTTCAAAGTTTTTAGTTGGCTTTGTGGTGTTGCACACATCATTTTACGAGTCTATATTGATACTTTAGTATTAGCCAAATTTCGTTCAAGATTGTTAATAAAAAATTGATACTATCGGAAAGAGACAAACCAACCGATCTAATTAAAATGTAACATTAGATTAAATGAAATGAATTTTATGGTACTGTCGGAGAGGGCCATAGTCGCCAAATAGTTTTCATTTTTTAAATCCACAATCGAGACAAAAAATCTTTTTAAAAATATTAATTCTCTAAAAATAATCTGAAATATGATCTAAAAATCACTACATATATTTAGAATCAAACTATGCAATTTCCTGAACCCCTAAACATACGGGAAACCATATGCTAATTTTGTACACATGTACAACCTACCTGGGGCCTACTGGAACCGTTTTAGGTACTGGGTAAAGACCAAAATTAAAAACAGAAGTCGCCCAGCCAAAATCAACCATTGTAAAATAATATGACTGTTGTAGTACCGTATTGGATGCATTTATAGGCCACCTTAGCACTCACTTTCTGACAATATGAGGATTCTAAAAGTGCCATCAAACCCATAGTTTTATATACTAGAATGTGAACATTAAGTATAAACACTTTATGGATGATAGTATTGATTCGAGTTCTGTGGATGCCTCATTCAAAAAATGACTGATACTACAACTCTTTAAATGAGGGGTTGTAATTCCGGCCACTCAGTTCCATAATATCGGCTACCTAAAGTTTTCGGCTCTAGAGGACTTGAAACATTCAATATAATAAATTCGTTCAGGCTACCAGTCGAGGGGCCTTTTTTATCAGGAGTATTTTGAGGTTTGTTTGCGATGATTCACAGATTACTTACCTCTAATCGCTACACAGTAACATTTGCCCCTCTTAGAGGAGAAGTGTTGCATCATAGAATCCATTAGAAAACTCAAATGGCAATGGGCTGGTCATGTTGCAAGAATGGCAGACAACTGCTGGACATCGTGACTCACAACACAGATATCAAATGTGAAATCAAGGCCGGTAGAATATAGAATGGCGAAACGAACTAGGCAAATTCAGAAAGCATTGTCACCGCGACGCCCGGATAGAGAGATCTGGCGATTCCTTTGAAAGATCTATGTTCAACTTTGGAGACTGATGATGATTTTGCAGTATTACAAAGCGTAACATCAAAAATCGAATTCATTGACTCAATCTAATACTCATGCTTCATTTATGATGATATATTTTTTCTTGGGGCCTTTAACCCAAAATCGCCTTTTAAAGAATGCATAGGGTACTATAAATTATGACCATATTGAGGTCACCGTATATATATATATATATATATATATATATATATATATATATATATATATATATATAAGTGTATGGTTAGTAGTTTGGGACAATGAATTGAATTTTCTGAAATTATTCTTTGTAATGCAAGAACACTTACGTTTAAAGAGGGGAGTTGTTTCTGTTTAATGATTTCTGTTCTATGAATCTAAGCAAGCTCTCACCGCTAATCGTTTTGAACAGAGATATCCCGTTCAATAACAGCCTTCAATTGGCATTTTGAATAAATTGATTCTATTTAAATTTTCCAAGTCCTCAAAGTACCCTAAACTTCAGGTGGCCGATATGAGGAGTAGGACTAATTTAGTTCCATGTACGGTACGTTGTTTGCAAGTCTTGGGGCTCATTCTGACCGAAGTCAAGACAGAGTTGACCAAATGCGTGGATTTGATTCGAATTTGATCCCGTTATCCCAAGACTAAGAGAGTGACACGTGAAAATTAGAGTACGTATTTCAAACCATGGCAATTATCGATATCTTTTTCACTTTGCTGTCACAATGTGAAGGATTTGTGTTTTTCTTTTTATGGATTAAACCTTTTTCCAATTATTTGTTTATATATTTTGGCTGTTTTATGGTACCGTCGGAGAGGGCCATTGTCGTCAAATAGTTTTCATTTTTCAAATCCACAATCGAGCCAAAAAATCTTTTAAAAAATTTTAATCCCCCCCCCCGAAAAAAAAACTGAAATCTGATCTAAAAATAACTACATATATTTAGAATCAAACTATGCAATTTCCTGAACCCCTAAACATACGGGAAACCATATGCTAATTTTGTACACTTGTACAAACTATTTTCACTAAACTTAGGTTAATACAGCACAAGGTCAAATAGATATAGACAAACCTGGATAATGGAGGCTTAAAATCCACTTCTTGTAAGACTTGTCAACTTGACTCGGTCGGTAAGAGAGCCACCAACCGATCACCTGGTCGCGATCTCAAATCACCGTAAGGAAGAACTAATTTTATATATGTTTGTATTATTGTGACGAGACTGACAGTTGAATTGAGAGTTTACATCCCTAAATTAGGTGGGGGGGTTGTTCTTTTTGTTACAAAGGAAAAACAGTGTGCTCCAGCCTCCGATTTGGGCTGGAGTTTGACTAAAAAGATTGTGTTACGCCAATCTTTCACGTGAGGAGTGTCTGCATGTGTAGAATATCAACATTCAAAATTCAAAATTCCGGCTTTGATCTTGGCTCGAACACTTATCTCTGGCACCGATGGGGGGAATGCGCGATTATTTCAGCTATTTATTTGCAATTTGATTTGAGGTCATCCTAACCTAATCTGAACGCATATGAAAACTGGGTGGCACCAGTAATAAATTTTAATTCAGGGTGAATGTGGGGGTGTGGGGTCGTGCAACAGTAGTTGACAGGTCAAGGCAGAAGGATCATAGGCAACATGACCTGACACCCCCACCCAAAATCGTTGCTATTCAAAACAAGTCTACACCACCACCATGCTAACTAGGCTTTCAATATTCACTGAAACATGAACTCATCAAAGTCTTGATAGGAACAATGAGGCAGCCTCCAAAATCAAATTAAAATAAATTTGGTGCCATTCACACACTGCTTTAATTTGATCCAGTAGGCAATATGTTCCGTAGAACGATCTCATCTTTGGATTAAAGTAATCAGAATAAGCGACTTCCTCTATACGTGTATATTGCCTAATGTAATCAGCTGGTTATTGTTATCTAAAAGTCCTTGTCTCAAAGAGATAACAATAGGCAATTTTCTCTACATATCCTTTACTTAATGTTATCAGCTGGTTATTGTTATCTTGAAGATCTCACCCCTAACGGATCGAAATAAGAACTTTCTTCAACTTATCCTTTGCCAAATGTTATCACTCTCTAATTGTTGTCTAAATGACCCTGTCCCACAGATATCACAAAAAGTGACGTCCTCTACATATCCCTTGCCTAATACCATCAGCTGGTTATTGTTATCTAAAAGACCCTGTCTTAAAAGGAAAATCTTTTTCCCAATGTTATCTACCGGTTATTTTTATCTAAAAAAAAAACAAACTCCGTCTTAAAGTGATTATAATATGCAGCTTCCTCCGTGCATGTTTGCCATCGTATATAGAAATCTGATTCGGTCAAAATGTCTAAGGAAATACTTGTAGGCAGATAGGACACACAAAGCATCCATTACTGCAACAAACGATTTTATTTGCATAACATTAACAAAAAGGAAATGAAATTTAATTCTGGCCAGGGCCGGCACAACGGTTCCATGCGCCCTAGGCGAGACTTGAGGCTTGCACCCGATTGCACTCTAACGGCTATATTTTCCATTTTGGAATGCATGCCTAGGACCTTTGCAACCTATACGACAGCGTAGGTTTGCTTAATGGACGGGCCGGTCCTGATTCTGGCATCATATCAAAGTTGAATTTCAAAAGATTCTCGTGTCGACACTGAAACAGTCCAGTGAGAGAAAAGCGAAGGAAGAATGCACAGCAATACCTTGAATAATGTGATTTTGATTATTTCACGTTTTCATGAAGTAAAGTCAAGGTTTTGCTGCACGAATTAATGTAACTGTATAGGCTGAAGAAGTTCTCATTAAATTATGAAGTTTTGAACAATAACGAAAATCTTGGAATGAATTAACCGCACTGATCAAGGTATACCTGTAGTCTTTGTTCCGAAAGTGCGTATTTATAAGTGCTGGTACACATACATTATTACAGATTGAGTACCTCTCATCTGAAATGCCTGGGGCCAGATGGGTTTTGGATTTCGGAATTTCCCGGATTTCGGAATATTTCCTTATACATTATGATATATATTAATGATTGGATCTGTAATATAGGGGAAGCAATATTAGGTTTATCATCTCCCTTTTAAATGGATTTTTGATAAATAAAAAAGGTCTTTTTGTTGGTTCAAAAAGTTTTTAAAATCTGTTTTATTCAATTTGATTCTATACTGGATTTTCCGAATTTTGACTCAAGGGAATGTCTTATTGGATGGAATTAGAAGTGAGAAGGTAACAGTAATTCAATGGATAAATGAAATAAGATAAATAGGTAAATAAATACACCAACAAGAATAAATGTAGATAGGTCTTACGGTGACAATAATTTGTTTTGCTTGAATCGTGTTCCGTCTTTCACCGTTTGTTATGTAAATACAGTTTTACGTTTCTTGAGAGTTACAAAGTTGACTAGGTTTTACTTCAGTTAGAATGACTTGAATAAAGCTTTGGTAATCGGTCTCGTCTATCTTTTTTGGATTATACTACAGTGAGCTCAGGATTTTCCTACTTGTGACATTACGTTGGTTTTTAAAAGGTTTTGGCTTTTGGAACATTTCGGTTTTCTGAGTTTCTGATAAGAGACACTCAACCTGTATTAGAGTGAATACTCATACTTATAGTATGAGACGTTGGGAACCACTGGTCTAGAAAAACGCAGTCACAAAGGTTTAGACATTCCAGATTAAGACAAATATAAACAACAAGGTCGATGAACGTAGTCTAAATCATACAGAATAGATAGTTCCCACAAAAAACAGCACAGACCATTGTTTCCCATATCCAAGATGAAAAATATTACTCGATCATTCTCGACTGCACCCCAGATGAAGGCCATAAAGGGCAGATGTCAATCATTGTCGAATTGTTTATCTGAAGCCAAGACAAGACATCAAGGAATACTTCCTGAGGTGTGTGGAAGTAGTCGAAACAACCGTTCCCAGCTTGTCTATCTTGTCATTCTTGACAAGTTGAAGGAACTCCGCATTCTCTTTAAAATTGTAGAGAACTCGCCAATGATAATTGAGCAAATGCGGAAGGCAAGAAAGAAATAAGGTGCCTGACTAATACTGTTACATTCAAGAGCACTGTTTTTCCCTTGTAGAGCATATACAATGAATCTTGTAATAGCTGGCGCAGCTACGTCATCCCAGAATGCAATTGGCCATTTTGGCAATCCCTTCTTTTTTTCCTGGAGTCACACAACGGTGTAGGGGCTGCTTTAGTATCACAAGTGAGCCAGGACTAAGACAGATTTGGAGTGATGCTTGTTGAGCTAAGTTCAAGGAAGACTTGCAAAAGCATAAACTGACGTATAGACGACGTTGATTGCAGAAAAGTTGATGTTGATGGATTTGAGATGGCACAGGAAATCATGAATCTGTCACAACTGTCATCTCAGACACCTGCCCTGGGAATGATGACATTCGTTCAGGAGAACCAACTTCGAGACCTCTACGAAAACGTCTGAATTGCTCTGAAGATTGCATTCATTCACCTAGTGCATGCAAGCTTTTTCATTTTCTGTTCAAAAACCCAATATGTGACAATCTTTCCCGGTAAACTTCTATGTGCACAGATTACAGAAAGAAGATACAGCAGTTTGTTTTGTATAAACAATAAAACTGTGTTCTTATGATAAAAAGAGCACCCCTTACAGAAGCTAGAACTGCATCAACAAAAATGAGAAAAAAAAAAAAAAACGAAACGAATGACGGCTTAACACCGGAGATTTTGCGAAAAAAAACTCATAAAAAACAAAGGTACGTTGTAAGAAGTCAATGCGCACCTAAATAGCAGAACTGAATTAGACGAAACTTTGCAGGCATTCTTAACATGTTAATGGGAATGTCATAGGCTACTGAAAAAACAACGATAACTCCCATTTTGAAAACATAACAAGGGTCCATTAAGTATAAGTCTATGTTTCTATCACCAACACTCCAACGGGTGGGTAAAGCATCTAGCAACCTGTCTGGAAGTCGCTGGTCCAATCCCTGTAGTGCCGAAAATAAGAAATATTGGTTTACAATATTTTTTACATACATCGATTAATTTACGAATTTCGAAGGGTAAGTATTGGGATTTAAACAAATCTTAAAATGTAAGAATCAGCATTATTTATCGACAAGTAATAAATGATTTCTAAAGAAAAGTAAAGAAAGAAGACCAGTCGGAAAAACAGACGAAAATATAAATGTTGTGGCAAATTTAAACAATTTTAGCTAATTATAGCCATTTTCTGCCATTCTATTTTATGTTAGAATATTTTGTGTGTTTTTTAATATTAACACATAATGCAGATACACATTTCGCTTACGGGCATGAGATGTTTGGGTCACTTAAATATTTGAACATCCCTCTCACCTGAGTTTTAACAATTAAACATCCTGCATCCAAAATCATTCGAAGGGGTATATTTAATTGTAAACCATCCTAATTTAGGGAAAGTCAAAGAATCTAGGAAAAACATGGGAGTTATTCAATTTTGTTATTAAAGTTATTGAAAGTATTGCTAACTAATACCTTATTTTTTTAATGCTTAATTTTATTGAGCAAGTTCTAGACATTGTTCACCCATATGGATACATGAATTTTTAAATAGACAAACGCCAAATCTGTCTCGCTATATAAATTCATGATGGAATTCTTTTTTAAAGTCACGTTCACAGATACATATCTCCTTAATTTTGGACTTTTGCTTGTTCAAATCCTTTCCATGGTAAAAGGGTTGGGAGATACTCAATAAACCGTAGCTTCGAGAAAGTCTTGCTCAGAAGTCAGTAATCATCATAATCATCATCATCATCATCAGTCTTTTAGCGTCCGTCGTTGGACATGGACCTTCCCCAGGATTTGCCACACTTCTCTATCATGGGCGTCACCGAGCCAGTACTTCCTGAACTTGTCTAGCTCGTCTCTCCATCTAACATTTTGCCGGCCTCGGTTGCGCATGTGGTCTCGGGGAATCCATGTTGTGAGTCGTGATGTCCATCGATTGTCAGCCATTCTTGCAACATGGCCAGCCCACCGCCATTTAAGATTTTTTATGAATTCTATGATGTCTCTAACTCTTGTCTTTTGCCGGATGTACTGTGCTGTTTTGTGGTCTCTCCATGTGAGGCCCGTAAGCTGAGAACCATGCAACGTGCACATGAAAGTCAGTAATCAGTTATGGTAAAATCGGCAGGACATGAATATATAAATGAATACAGGTATACCTTGGATAGTGATGTTTTTTTGGTGTTTTTTTTTTTTTTTGGAAGTGCAGTTTTTGTACGTTCAAATATACCTTGAATAGTACAGTTATACCTTGAATAGTGCAGTTTTGTTAGTGGATTTTTTTATCATTATAGTGCGATCTGTTCTTCAGTCAAATATACCTTGAATAGTACAGTTATACCTTGAATAGTGCAGTTTTGTTAGTGGATTTTTTTATCATTATAGTGCGATCTGTTCTTCAGTCAAATATACCTTGAATAGTACAGTTATACCTTGAATAGTGCAGTTTTGTTAGTGGATTTTTTTATCATTATAGTGCGATCTGTTCTTCAGTCAAATATACCTTGAATAGTACAGTTATACCTTGAATAGTGCAGTTTTGTTAGTGGATTTTTTTATCATTATAGTGCGATCTGTTCTTCAGTCAAATATACCTTGAATAGTACAGTTATACCTTGAATAGTGCAGTTTTGTTAGTGGATTTTTTTATCATTATAGTGCGATCTGTTCTTCAGTCAAATATACCTTGAATAGTACAGTTATACCTTGAATAGTGCAGTTTTGTTAGTGGATTTTTTTATCATTATAGTGCGATCTGTTCTTCAGTCAAATATACCTTGAATAGTACAGTTATACCTTGAATAGTGCAGTTTTGTTAGTGGATTTTTTTATCATTATAGTGCGATCTGTTCTTCAGTCAAATATACCTTGAATAGTACAGTTATACCTTGAATAGTGCAGTTTTGTTAGTGGATTTTTTTATCATTATAGTGCGATCTGTTCTTCAGTCAAATATACCTTGAATAGTACAGTTATACCTTGAATAGTGCAGTTTTGTTAGTGGATTTTTTTATCATTATAGTGCGATCTGTTCTTCAGTCAAATATACCTTGAATAGTACAGTTATACCTTGAATAGTGCAGTTTTGTTAGTGGATTTTTTTATCATTATAGTGCGATCTGTTCTTCAGTCAAATATACCTTGAATAGTACAGTTATACCTTGAATAGTGCAGTTTTGTTAGTGGATTTTTTTATCATTATAGTGCGATCTGTTCTTCAGTCAAATATACCTTGAATAGTACAGTTATACCTTGAATAGTGCAGTTTTGTTAGTGGTTTTTTGTTACAGTGCAGTTTGTTGAACGGTCAAATTAATGTAACTAAGTAAGGGCAATAAAAAAGCATAAAATTACGAGACCGTGAAAAGTGCGTTTTTTAACACTACCAAAAGTTTTGGAACGAATTTACTGCACTCATCAAGATATATACCAGTATTATCTATAGATCTAAATAGCAATCGCCAAAAAAAAAAACAAACGAAAAAAACAATCCAGTGATCATATGATGTCATTACAACATGGCGGCATTAAACCCGATTTTCTACATCCTCCATGGCAACATCAATTACCGCGTTTTATCATTTTATGATGTTACAAGTATCAAGAAAAACCGGTTTGTTCGATTATTATCTTTTCTTTATTCTTTTTGTGTGAAGTGCAGGGAAATTGGAACCATTGGGTCTTGGGACTCATAAAGAATGGTTAAAAATATCTCATAAAGAAAAAAAAACAATATTTTCTGCCTTTTTGCGTCTGGAAGGTCATTAGCTGATGCTTCAAAAGATATAATAGAAATACAGGGCATTGCAATTGGGAAGGTGGTAGTGAAACTTGGGTATCTATACGCTGGCCTGGATCCAGAGGGTCTGGACACTTCTCCCTGCTCGGGCAAAGCACAAAAATCTGATATCAATATATAAAAAGAAATTTCATAAATAAAAACCCCAGATAATTCCAAATTATCATAAATTAATCTTAAAAGTACAAAATTATTATATGTATTGTTTAAATACAGAAGGGGTAAATATCTAAAAAATTGGACCCCACCCCCGTTCAAAATCCTGGATCCGCTTTTGACTCCTTGTAAACTTTGCATGCAAGAACCACTCCTGTGATAGAAAAAATAATGGATTGAAGCGGAAGCAGTTCAAGACACAAATTCTGGGGAAAAACATACACTATCTATAAACACCTATTAAGCTTAGTTTAGTCTGGCACAAGGCAAAATGAAGCCCGGAAGAATATTAGCGTTCACTATCATGTGAAAGCAGGTTTTGAATGATAATCAAACTGTGACTGGTGAAAGAGAAAAGTCATTGATAGCAAAAGCTGGGGCGGACCCAAGGTTTTTGAGTTGCGAGAATTTTCCAATTGGTAATTTTTGCCATACTCCATTTGCCTGATAAGGCTATGGATATATTACATTTTTATTTTTTTATATTTATTTATGATTATTTGGGATTATTTTTTTAATGATTATTTTTATCTAAATATTTATAGAAATAATGATTAGCATAAACAGGAGGGGGCACCTGAATTGTAAGCACCCGTCATAAAATAGGTTAGAATTAGTGTTACCATAAGAAATTTGCATAGAGGAAAGGTTTATTTTCATCAGTTCATCATCCCCACACAACAGTACAAAAATCTTTTCTCCAATCATTTAATAGAGATTTAAAAAATCACTTGTATTTACAACCATTAATTATTTTTAGCAAGTATTTCTTTCATCTTAATTTCAGTTGCTTTTCATCGCAACTACCCAGAACATCTGCAGTGATCAATAAACAGCTCGAATCGGAAATAAAGGATAAGCCCCAAGATAAGACTCGAATTCACATGCTTTATCCTTTACTTCTCGATCAGCACCTAAACGTATAGATGGTATGCAATCTGCTCATGAAATGATTAGCAATGTGCAGATGTCTTCTGTCACACCAAAGAACGCAACTGACGTAGTAGAATCATATTTCGTTCATGCAACTGGCGTGGTTGAATAGAATTTCATTCATGTTCAAATTACGTAATAAACATATTTAATTTGATTGAACAATAAATTAAGAAAGGAATTCTAATGTGGATACGTACCACAGAAAGGGGAATCGTGGATAAGAGAGCATCACCGAAAGGGGAACGGCGGATAGGAGAGGCTCACAGAAATGGAAACTGAGGATACGAGGACGACTGAATGACTAACCACGGATAAAGAGGGACTGCTAGAAGGGGAAAGTATAAATTATCTGAAAAAAAAAAATCAAATCTATAAACCTATGCTTGTGAACGCTGATGACGTAATTGTATATCTATCACGAGAATTGATTAAAAAAGAATTAATGACCATTCTTTGATATCAAATAAAGAATGTGCCATCTGAAGACAAATATTTTTCAATCACAAGAATTGAATTTAAAAAAATGAATGTCTTCTTTTAACTGGGAACAATTTTCACGAAATAAAGAATAACGGACGTCAGTTAACTGGGGACAAAGTGAGTTATAGAGATGTTGGATACCTCCAAAAATAAAAAGTAATAAAAACAAAAACAAAAGATGATAAAAAATCGTTTCTGGTCAACAGAACATTATTTTCCATGCTCACTGCAATACATATCTCTATCATTTATCATCATCATCATCATAATCATCAGTCATTTAATGACCGTCGTTGGACATAGACCTTCCCCAGGGTCCGCCACAATACTCTATCATGGGCGTCGCAGAGCCAGTATTTTCTGAATTTGTCTAGTTCATCTCTCCATCTTGTATTCTGTCGGCCTCAGTTTCTCATGCGATCTCTGGGGATCCATGTTGTGAGTCATGATGTCCATCGGTAGTCTTTCATGTTTCAGCTCCATAAGTAACTATCGGGAGAATGCATTGGTTGTATACTCTTCTTTTTAGGATCATTGGGATCGTCTGGTTTTTTAAAGTTGAGCTTGCTCTGTCGAAGGCTTGCCATCCTAGAGTGATTATTTGCTTGATTTTCTCTTCTTCATATATGCCATCATTTTTGACGACCTGGGGTAAACAAGTATTATGATGATAAACAAACAAATGGCTTTTTACTTTATCATTGCGTTGATATCTCATCAAAACGTTGTATACTTATACTTTTTGGAGCCTTTGTATAAATATTGGGGGCCTTTCTATTTTGTGTTGGACTATCATAATTTACATCCACAAGACCAAAAAATAATCATAAACTCCAATTTACGATGCTCAAAGTGATATAACTAACATTTCAGTATGTCAGTCAGTGATGGCGGTGTTGGAGATACTGGTGCATCTAAAAAAAACAACAAAAAAAATAAACGTGTATGTTAAAATTGTGGGAAACTGAAAATAAAAAATAAAATAAATGCCATTTGAATATTGATTGTTGTGTCAGGCGTCTGGCACGTGACGCCGAGGAATAAATAGAGCAATTGTTTACCGGAAGTTTTTCCCTATTCAGACACCCTCTTTGCCTTCCACCCCGATTGGCAAGATCCCGGACCGCGCGCTATCTACCACAGGAGTAATTAATCATCATAGCAACGTGACAACCCTCCATCTACTCCATCAAATGCTTTACGGCTCAACAAGAGAGAGAGAGAGAGAGAGAGAGAGAGAGAGAGAGAGAGAGAGAGAGAGAGAGAGAGATTTAAAATGGTGAAATGGGAGAAAAAGAAAAGGAGCTGAATAATAAATGGAGAGAAAGAGAGAGTGGAACGAAGTGGAAGAAGAAAAGAAAGCGAGAGAGAGAGAAAGAGAGAGAGAGAAACAGATACATAGAGGTTCAAAAACTACGACGTCGTATGGTCAATTTTTGATAATATTTGTCAGCATTCGTTGAATAATATAAAAAATAAAACGAAAAATTTCGTCTGAAAAGCAACATAATTCATAGCATGTTATGAATAGATAAATTGAATGTAAACACAGAATATTGTATTTCTATTTTTTTGTCTCAAGAATTGATTTTAGAAAGGAAATAATATGACGTTATGTCATGCAAGAAAATATTCCTCTTTCTTTGCACACATCGTATCTTTCTATCAACGCTTTCTCTCTCTTATTACGCCCCCTTTGTATCATGAGAGCTTTCTTTCTTGTTTAGGAACGCTATCTCTTTTTTTACCCCCACCCCCTCTCTCTCTCTTTCTCTCTCAATTCGGATCATTTAATTCCTCACAAACGCCGTTAACCAATTTAAATCCGGTCTTGACATGGATTTTTCTCGTTCTTAGAACCATCGTAGTGCGTCGCAGTTTAAAAAAGCGAAAAGAAAGGGGAACAAAACTAATACTTAGAGAAAGAGAGAGAGAAAATATTGACAAAATGAGATTGAGAAATTCCAAGAGAGAGGGAGATGGAAAGAGCGAAAATAAAAGAGGTTGAGAGAAAAAAGTGACAAAGAGTGAAAGAGCAATGGGAGACAAACAGAAGGTGAGAAAGAAAATCTAAATACAGGCCTCCCCATTCATAACGCAGTTCATTATAATGTGGTCCACGATATAACGCCGAGGACCCCAAAATATTAATCTCGCTCCAAAATAGCCCCAACTTAGCAAATAAAAGTGAAAACTGCATCTTCGTTTGTCACCCTATAAAAACAACCTAAACCTTGCTTCAAGGGGGTCAAACGTGAAGGGAAACATTTTCCCTTTCAAGGAGTCAAAAATGAACTGAAACTCTTTTCCCATTTTTAGGGTTCAATCGTAAAGGCAGTTATACCCATCTACCCTAGGTTACATACCGAACGAGTAAAAAAAGTAAAGCTTTCAGACTTGCAAAAAAGAGTTCGCCTTTACAATTGGACCCTAAAAATGGAAAAATAATTTCAGTTCTCTCTCTCTCTCTCTCTCTCTCTCTCTCTCTCTCTCTCTCTCTCTCTCTCTCTCTATATATATATATATATATATATATATATATATATATATATATATATATATGTATGTATGTATATATATATATATATATATATATATATATATATATATATATATATATATATATATAATGTTAGGGGAACCAAAAGAGATGGATCCAGTCTTAGCCAGTGTGAAAGATTATTGTATTGATTAGAACTAGGGAAAGAGGGATACATTTGGCTCTGGTCCATTTGTCTGACTGATAGGTTTTTAAGTGGGGTAGGAGATCGAACGTAGAATGCCAAGTAACGAATAGTCAAAGTATATTAATGGAATCACCCATTGAGGTGTTACTACCCGCTAGAAAGTGGTTTGGTTTCGTTTCAAACATGTATATAAGGATAACTCATTTGATAAGCTAAGGAAAAAACAAATTGTTTGAAGCAAGACGGTATACGATGTGGAAAATTAACTTTAAGATTAATGGAAAAAATTGTCAAATTCTTCAGTTGAATACCTTGATAGAAAATCAAGTTTTTCTCTGTGTAATTAGAATTCTTGAAGGTGATGTAAGTTAGTTTGCAAGCAGTCTGAGATTAAACTGACACAACGGATAATCACGTGGATGAACACTCGATAGAAGTGTCACGAGAAATGTGTCACATCTGTTATTATTCTTATTGATCCCTCATCGTTTATGTCTTTTGGTAACCTATGTAAGTAAGCCCTGTCTCAAAAAAAAAAAAAAGGATGAAATAAAATAAATGGTGTAGTACAAAATAACATCCATACACAATACATTATGAAAATACCTTATATAAGATAACTAACTACATGTATAACATGTTTCATCTATCAAGATCATAGCTGATAGGGAGGTGGTGTTTGATCAACATTGCTGGGGATCCATGTTAATATAAGTGTATTGTTTTTAAAATCTCCGAAACAGTTACATGGTAAACAACTGATGATCCCAACCGGAGAAAATTTGTACATTGTACCATAATAACAAAGTATGTGTAAAACAGAAAAACACTGAAAAAAATTGCATACATGACATTAAAAGTTATAAGGAAATTAGTGACTGAAGTGATGCAATAAATTTTTGAAAAGTTTTTTTAATGTATTTATTGTTTTAAGCTGTAAAGCTTTCTAGACTAATTATATAACAGTGACTAAACATCGAGCTAAAACCATGAAATTCAGACTGAAATTGGGGTCTCGTCTTATCGAAAAGTCACTTTATCCGCCGAAATATACGGTATAATCAAGACAGCTTTAAACACCAAATAAATTAGAATAAATTCAAATTTTACGTCATCTCAGTCAATTATCTCCCAATACCTGTTAATGTAATAATGCAGTTTTTCTGTATGATTTATGCTTTACAGAAAATTAGATATTATGGTATTATGTGTGAAATTTTCTTGTCGTGATCATCAGTTGTTATCATGTAATTGTTACGGGGATTTAAAAACAAAAGTCATATTAACATGTCAACCCTGCAGTGTTGATCATTTCATATCGAGTATTATCATGTTATATATATATATATATATATATATATATATATGGACTATTGTTAATGAGAGAGACTCAGGAGTGGAAGTATATGGAAGCTTTATTTGTTAAATAATTAATTGACAAAATAATTGATCAGTATGATATTCATATTTCGGGAAGGATTCCCACTTTCAGTGGCATACGTGTACCTTTTAGTGTTTAGAAGGTTGGGTTTCTGTAAAAAAAGAAAATAAATTTAGCATCAAATGCTATGCTTTGAAAGCAAAAATGAAAATAAAAAATGAATATCCATGGGAGATCATTGTGGTGGGTCCAGACTGTTTGTATGTGAAGGAATCCAGGGGGCTTTGGTTGGATCTTTAGGCAGAAGTGGTAATAGCTGTTATTGGTATTTTATTGGTGGTTTTGGTCAAGTGTGGAGGGCATTTTTAAGAACTGGTTTTCATGGTTATTTGGAATCTTGGTCATGATCCAGTGCTAAGCTACTTTGGGACTTAGTAAAGTGATATAGAGTCCTTGCATGTATATATTAATGTTAAATTGCCCGTAGATGCTCACTTGCATGCATAACCTTAGAAGATGGATATCAGAAGCGCAGTAGAACTATAGGTGTATTAATAGTATGTACATGTATACGGTGGGAGTTTGGTAATAGTGGGGATGAAGTATCAGAAATTATCAGGAGTATTCCGTTAGTGTGCTCTGAAGTCGAGGCTATCCCAAGTAATAATAAATGTGATGCTGGGTATAAGTTAAAGGGGGTCCTTGTTATGCATGTTCGAGTATCAGTTGGGAAATCCATGTTCTGTAACCTTAATGATCATTGTATGTATTCTGAAAAGTCAGACATCTTTGAGTATATATATATATATATATATATATATATATATATGAAACAGCAAGCTCTGTTTATCACTGTCCCCACCTTTAACATTGGTGCAACTGAACCAAATTTGGCTGGAGTTTGCCTTGCAAACTCAACGTGGGATAAGGTTTTAAAGGGTTTTAGAGGGGTATTCTATTTATGCTGTAACTATAATGCCAAACCTCTTTCCTTCTATATATATATATATATATATATATATATATATATATATATATATATATATACATAGCAGGAAACTGCCCAATGGCACAGGTTTCAGTCTATACAAATAACAGTAAAATTGTGAAATTAAAGATTTCGTGAAATCCCTCTCAATTTTATGAAAATCACCGAACATTTAAGTAATTTCTTCAAATCCTCAATTTCACAATCAGAGTAGTAATGGTTAACGAGCTTGTGATGCTAAACATTACTACTGTAATGAGTTCGATCTTCACTGGGTACTCCAGTACTGTGGCCTTGTGTCAAACTAAACTGTTTATACAGCTTAGTAAATATTATTTGGATGCGAGTCAACAGAAGCTGGGCATCTGGTTAGTTGTAATGGTCATCATCATAAGCATATATATATATATATATATATATATATATATATATATATATATATATATATATATATATATATATGGGTGTGTGTCAAACATTAAATATACTTGTCGAGAACGTGATCATTATTATTAACCATAGCACAACCTCAATTTGAAATTAACTCTTTTATTCCTCGTTGAAAGAATATGTGATTCTAGCTAACAAACATATTTCAATATCCAAACCAAAGATCTACCCTTGTAAAGTCTTGGTGAGCAATCGATAAAGGGCTCAGTCAACCTCTTTTTTTCGTGAATCATCATTGCATGCCAGAGACGAGACACTCCTTATTAAGACATCCGGCGATGGGACAAATTAGTGAGGTATACATTCACCCGTATATGCCGGCGTATAAATCGACCACAAAACTATGGTCTTAATTCAAGTTTACTTCAACATTCGCCAGATAAGTCGACTCTCCAATATGAGGCAGCATTGTGTCCATCATTCTGTCATAAGGTTTAAACAGATTAATAAAAGCCCTTAGGGAGAATACTCAATGTTTAAATGGTCGGCTTACACACCAGCATACAAGGTAATCAAATATTTATTACTGATATTGCACGGTAATGTAGCATGAGGCCAACATGCTGTATGTGAGGGGCTGGCCTGGGAGTTGTACATTGTCTAACCTAAACTAACATAAACATAAACAAAACTTCATGTCTGTCCACATGATATCTCCAAAAGTTCTCAATGCATTTCGATGAAATAATGTGGAAAAGTGGGTAATGGGCTATGAAAGAAGTGATTAAATCTTTGGGTTGATCCATGCACAATTTCATCCCTTACGTCGTACCTATATCTCAACACCTCATAATATCACCAAAGGTTCATGTCTGTCCAAACGATATCAATGAAATTTCGTGGAAAATTGAATAAATTTTGGGGTGGATCCAGAAATTTATTTTTAATCGAGAGATACTTTTTTCAAATTTTTTCATCCATTCATGTCCTGTCACACTAGATAGATACTATACCCACGATATCTCAAAAAAGCACTCACTGAATTTCAAAAAGACACGATTAAATTTGGGGATGGATCCAGAATTTCTTTCAATTTAGCTAGTGTACAGCGCTGTCTGAATGCTTTTTAGTTTGCTTTGTGACTCACTTGCGTGGACGACATTCCTTTTCAGAGGAGACATTCATTTTTCAGCTAATATATACTATGTACTATACATCGACGTTTCACTCACAACTATATTTATTACCAGCATAGATGATCAATAAAAAAAAAAAAGCTGTTACCCCCATGGTCAACCTTGGCAGGGTCTCGCCACATTTGGATTAAATCTATGCTTACGTAAAATTGAATTAATTGGAAATGGTTGGAGCGAAATAAACCGTCAGAAAGAAAAACGTAGTGTGGCGGAAAAAAGAGCAGAAGATGTTTCGAATTTATGAGCGAAATGAGGGTCGCGAGTCTTTCTTGTTCACCCTCCTTTCTTGCCGAGGAGGGGGTGGATTTTGCTAAAAAAGAAAAATTCTGTAAAGGGTGGGAGTAGAAGTAATTAATGTCATTTAGAACATCTGGGTACCATGTAATGGTCCAGTTGTTATAGTGTGGGACTGGAGGCCATGATACTCATCCAGCGTTGTTGCTATGTTGATTCAGATTATTGGCAAAATTGAGTAACAAAATCGTTCTTCATTTACGTGAATGTTCTCTTTTCTTTCCTTTTTTTTTTCCTGTACTGGTGAACCTTGAGGAAGGTGTATGTCCAATGGTGAACGATTTAGGATGATAATGATGATGATGATGATGATGATTATTATTATGATAATGATGATGATGATGGGTATGTTATCAGATTTTGATTGTGCGCAACTTTGTGCAGACTGCACCCTCGTAACGATGTCCCCACCCACTCACTAAATCCAGTGCAAGTGATGGTAAGAAGAAAAGAAAAACGATTACGATTGAACTCCCTTTCGACGTTAACAATCCAAACAGCTTGGAAATAAAACCACTTGTACGTATCATTATGATTATCATTGTTGTTGATGCTGTTTTAATCGTTTCTTATGCATAGAAAGGTAAACTGTACACTATATACTAAGACAAACATTTGACTTACTGATGCTAGATACAGATTCGACTTCAAGATAGACGTAGGAACGGAACTCATTTGCAACCTAGGGACTGCTCATATATATATATATATATATATATATATATATATATATATATATATATATATAATGTGTGTGTAGATGTGTTTGCGTGTGTGCGTGTGTGAATGAGTTGTAGCCAGAGCTTCCGTTGTACGCTACATCGTCCATCTTTCACCAGCAGACAAGTGAAAAATGTATTTGTCCTGAAGGTCTGATTAAAACATCGGCCTTGATTTATGTGCAGAAGGAAAAGTGGCAGGAGTAAGAAGAAAATTTCTGGGCAGAGGACAGGGAGGGATAGAAAATTAAGTGTGAATAACAAATGACTAAAGGGCAACCGGTGGAAAAAAAAGTAAGGTGAGAAGATAGAGATGGATGGCAGGTGAGACGGGGGAAAATATGAATTGTTAATAAGCGTTGAGGCGGGAAAATTGACGGGAAAGGATGTGGGAGAGAGAGAGAGGGAGAGAGAGAGATGATGATGATAATGCCAAGTGGAACATTTGACAGTGTAAGAGATAAAGAGAGAAAGATAGAGAGAGATGATGATGATGATGATGATGATGATGATGATGATGATGATGAGAGGAAGAATTGACAGTTACCTAAATTATAAGCACATAATCCAAAAAAGATATAACATCTTGAATTCCTAAACTCTAACAGATTTCTTAATTATCTTTCTTTCTCCCCCACTCTCTATCTCTCTCTCTCTCCCTCTCTATATATATATATATATATGTGTGTATATATATATATATATATATATATATATATATATATATATATATATATGTGTGTGTGTGTGTGTGTGTGTGTGTGTGCAGGTCTCATCCGAAGATCATTAGTGTTCCAACGCAATAAAAAACACAACAAATATCCAAGAGCATGCAAGAATAGTTGAAAAGGAAAAAAAAAGAACTTTTTAATAACTGACCGGCAGTGAGACCGAATCTCCCTCTAAAAATCTTCGGACGGAGCATAAAGTCATGTTTCCAATGCTAATGATATACATTGCAACAATGCTGCAAACGTGCAGAAACTTGAACAAATTGCAAATGAAGTGTTGGAGAAACTATCAACTGACAAGTGCAAGAAGCTTTTAAATAGCTGTTGGAAATGTTTTGAGACATTCATTGTTGCCAAAGCGGGCTAACAACAATATATTAAAGAAGTTTGCCAATGTTACTGTACCGGTCACATTTTCAATTTCTTCTTTGAAAGTGTCAAACACACACACACACACACACACACACACACAGAGAGAGTAGTATAGCATCCACTGTTTCATCCAGTTGAATATTTACTGTAGTATAACTTTTAAATACATTTTGCCTGTAAATCGGGATTTGGAGGACATCTTATATATACGCAGAAGCAGAGCCGCCCAGCGTTGCCTGTGTGTCAGATATGTAGAATTTTTCATGTGAAACTGAAATGACTCAACTGATAATAAGTTTTTTACGTATTTCTTTTTGTATATAAATTTATGTGCAAAGATTTTTTTCATCTGAATGCACATGCAACTTCAAAGTTGAGTTTTTATACAGACTTCTATGATGCGTTACGCTTTCCAAGTCTGTGTTTATTGTTAATTGAAATATATTGAATTAAGAAATATATTAATTGTTTTACTTCCTGTATTTGGTTTCAATTTTAAATTTATATGCAAAACATGAAACAGAAACCAATGTAACAAATGTGTTTTAATGAGCAAGAGCTCTTGGGTAGACAATCATTTCTTGCTGATATGTATATAGTGCCCTGCTTAAAAGCTGTCTGCTTGACCCAACACATAAGCAAGAAACATAGAGCTGGCCATGAAAGAAAAATGGATATGTGCTGCAAAATGGCAATATCAAGAGTTATCACCCTTTCTATCCATACAAAATATGGCACTTTCGCTCTTCTTTATCTAAGCTGTTTAATTATCGGATAGCAGAGATTTTTTTGGAGTATATATATATATATATATATATATATATATATATATATATATATATATATATATATATATATATATATATATATAAACTATTAAATCCCTGTGAAAAAATCGTTGATATTTTGAGATTTCAACCAACTTGAAACCTTTAAAAGAATATATGTATTAGAATACTGGGAATGCAATAAATATAGAGTTGTCTCCCCTAGGTTTTCCTGGCTATAGTGGATTACTCCAACTTTTGTAATGTATGTATTACAAAAAATATGTGTTCATAAACAACTGTAACAGAAAGATAGAACTAGGTGTTGAGTTTGACCCTGTAGCAGACAGGATTGTCTTTTGTTTCGTTTTTGTTTTCTCCGTTTTCTTTTTCTTTTCTTCTTTTTTATGCTTTCATTATTAGCTCTGTTTTCTCCATTCTTCGTTCTCTTTGAAATTTCAATTTTTGGAACCTTTTAATAAAATACAAGATACCAAAAGATACTTGAATGTCATCATGGGAGATTTCAACGCACAAGTAGGACAAGGAGACGAAAGCTGCGTCGGAAAATTCGGATACAAAAGACGAAATGAGAGAGGTAAAGATCTGGTTAATTTTGCAACGGCAAACAACTTCAAAATTATGAACACTTTCTTCAAAAGAAACCCAATAGAAAATGGACTTGGAAGAGCCCCAACCACGAAACCAAAAACGAAATAGACTACATTTTAACAGACAAAAGCCACACCATCAAAGACATCCAAATCCTAAACTAAGTGAATGTAGGGAGCGACCATAGAATGGTAAGATGTAAGATGCAAATAAACACAAACAAAAAACGCAGGAAAATGTTCCACTCCAGACCGCAACCATTAAACGTACCAAATGAACTCACCCCAGCCTTCAAGCTAGAACTGAAAAACATATTTGATATCCTTACCGACGAAAACGACACCAACGTCAACGAACTCCACAATAAAATAACAACCTCTCTATTAGAAGCCACCAATATGTTCAAACCAAGAAACACAGCGACCATTAGCAAAATTTCAGATGAAACCAGGAAACTGATTGAAAAGTGCAGAAACCTCAAACCACCAACGACCACAAGGGAGAAAATAGAAGAAATCGAACTGAACAAAACAATAAAGAAGAAACTAAGAGAAGACAAAAGAAGGTATACGGCAGCCATCATCGAGACCAGCCTCGAAAAACGTCGTGGATTTAAAGCAATCAATAAAGCTCTCAGTACAGGAATTAAACAGATAACTAGCATCCTCGAAGCAAACGGAGACATAACAGATAGAGACAGAATAGTTGAACGCACCCAAGAATTTTACCAGGAACTCTACTCTTCAAAACACGGATAATACAACAACGACCAGAATACACAAGATGCTGACAATCAGTTCGAAGACTTCCCCGAAGTTACACCATGGGAAGTAAAGCAAGCCATCAAACAAACAAAAAAAGGAAAAGCCCCAGGACCAGATAACATCACCATAAATCTACTCAAAAAAGCTGGTGAGAGAATCAACAGAAAGCTAGCTATTCTATTCAACTTGTGTCTGAAACAGAGTAAAGTCCCAAAAGACTGGAACACTGCCATTATAATACTTCTACATAAAAAAGTAACCCCAAAGACCTCAACAACTACAGGCCAGCTCAACTGCATATGCAAACTTTTCACAAAAATCATCACCAACCCGATTACTAAAACACTAGACGAGAATCAACCACGAGAACAGGCTGGATTTAGAAGAAATTACTCGACCATGGACCACCTTCATTCAATAAATCAGCCGAAAGAGAAGGCAGCAGAATACCAAATGCCACTCGCTGTAGCATTTATAGACTTCAAGAAGGCATTCGACTCAGTAGAAATTCCCATGGTCATGAAAGCCATCACCCTGCAAGGTGTAGACTCTGTATACGTTAAAGTACTGCAACACATATACGACCACAACAACTCATCCATAGGCTACATAAGGACTCTGAACCGTTTCAGCTCCAAAAAGGAGTAAGACAAGGTAATACCAGCTCACCCAAACTCTTTCCAGCCTACCTTGAGATGAGCTTCTAGAACATGGACTGGGAGAACAAAATAGACAGCGAAAACTTGAGCAACCTTAGATTTGCAGACGACATCGTCCTTTTCGCAGAGAGCCTACACGACCTCCAACTAATGCTAGATGATCTAAACGAAGAAAGCAAAAAAAAATCATGTTGAGAATAAGAACATAACTGTCAAGATAGAAAATGCAGAACTCAGCAAGGTGAACCACTACATCTACCTAGGACAACGAATCTCCATGAGACCCTCGAAAGAGGAGGAAATCAAGCGAAGAATCACTTTGGGATGGCAAGCCTTCGACAGAGCAAGCTCAACTTCCAAGAACCAGATGATCCGAATAATCCTAAAAAGAAGAGTATACAACCAATGCATTCTCCTGACAGTCACTAATGGAGCTGAAACATGGAATCTAACCAAGAGAAAGACCTGCAAACTGAGAAGTATGCAACGTGCGCATGAGAGAAGTTCATGTTAAATCAATTCCTTAGATCATGTCCAGCTTTGTTCATGCTTTTTCATTAAAAATTTGGATTTTTTTGTAATCCAACAAAAGGTAAGAAGAGGAGTAACTGATTCGTTATTGACCCTTTTTTTTCTGAATTTCCTATTGATCACCCACAACATTGCATGTTGCCAAAGGTGATGGTCACACGATGGTTTCTATTCGGTGAATAACCAGACCTATTTTTTCTAATCTTCTACCTTTCCCTCTTCATATCTTTTTTACTCTCTTTCTTCCAGGGTACAAACTTTCAGCCTTTTCCACTTTTAACCTAGATTCTTCCCTTCGGGAGCAAGCATTCTCAAATCGTCTAAAAACGTATACAGATGACAATTTCGGATGTTGCAACGTCATATTCTTTTTAGAAAAAAATAAACAAATTACTTGTCCTAGCAGGGTACCAGTAAACCTGATTTTCGAAATCCCCAAAAGGCCTCAGTTGGGTACAACATCAAACTGCCAGTTAATGTACGCAGAACACTTCACAGAAATAACGCATACTGCACTTTTGATCGGGTCCCTTGAAAGAGGAAGAAACCCCTAGGAGTACCGATGCCGTTACACATAAGAAAATAAATAAGACTTACAAATGGCGTCTTGTTTAGTTATGATGTGTTGCAAGATATTCTAGTCGCCTGATTCGCTTGTATTGTGTGTTCGATCCTCACCAGTGTCCAAATACTATTTGAGTCTAGATAAAAGCCATGATTTTCAATGCTGATTTTGAGAAAGAAATCTCCCACACAATATTGGCGTAATACTATCTTCATCCTTCCTTTAGCCTTTTGTCATAATGAGTTGAATTTGCCAAATATATCGGATGAGAATTTACATGGGTGAATAATCTCTTATTATATTGTACCGTTCTAACTTGGATTTCGGGACTACTGTTCCTGGAACAATTAACCCCCACAGGACAACTATCCTACGTATAAATGACTCCTGGCAATTGCTCCCCGGACATTTTACCCACAGATTTGATCCTTTACATGGCCAACTACTTCATTTTCACAAACTTTAACTTTGGCTTAACAGTTGCTGAGGTGTTTTCAGGGGGCAATTATCTGGGGCAGTTGTCTTAGAACCACTAACTTATGTTTTATTAGTATCAGTGTTACGCAATACTAACCTAAACTTTTCTTTTATAACTATTCTTTCATCACAACATTCTGAGCCAATATATTACTCAACCACTAGAAGAAGCAGCACAATATCAGAAATAGCAAAATTAGTTTCATAACTCACACACACACACACACACACACTCACACACACACACACACACACACACACACACACATATATATATATATATATATATATATATATATATATATATATATATATATATATATATTAATAAACCTTACCACCAAACAATTCACTCCCGAGTCTGTCTCACTCTCTACAGTACACATTATATATATATATATATATATATATAAAGAAACTGAACTTGAAAAAACAACAAAAAAACAAATGCATCGCTTTATATACAACCTTGCAAGACTTGCTTCCTTCAAAATTGTCCCCTTAATAGTTGATACAATGTTTTTCTATTTTGTTTTTTGTTCTAAAATATGTTCTAGAACTTGACCGATACTGTGCAGGTTTTGGGGCGTATCTTCTTCATTCTCTTCTATCGACTGAAATCAATAACTTTTCAGGGTGGAAGCGTATTAAAATCAATTAAAAAAAAGATATATGGATAAATACGTAAATTGAATTGTTCGAATGGTCATTTTTTTTCCGGTTGCCAAAAGTGAGTCTGCTCAGCGACATCGATTCCAAGTAAGTCAGAAAACTCTATCGGCAAATTTGAGGCCCGTATCCCCCACCCAGTGAAAATCATTGTTGACTAACTTGAGGCCTGAATCCTTCCCATCGCAAGGAAATAATTGAGAATGCCCCGAGAAAATTTATTTAATACGGACGCACACTTTTTATACCAAATTGATTTATACTAAAATACAATTCGACAAACTCAGATCATACAAAGGATAGTTAACAGAATATTACTCGAAAGTGCCGTTGACAAAACTGATTTTTGTCAAAGTGAGTTTGACGAAAGTGATATATCCCATATATATATGTACACAGAGCAATGTTTATTTTTTGTCGCAGTGTATTTGCTACAAATATTAATACAATATATTGATTGGATTTTTCTTAACAATAGATCAATTAGAGCGCTTGCATTTTGATCCAGCATTCAAAAATGAAGCAACTTTCCATCTACTCCCTGGGGGGGGGGGCTTTCAGCTAGTTAAGGCCCATCGGCTGCAGCCTCTAGAGACCTTGATTTGATCCAGCATTGATCCGTAGCACGCAGCGCACCCAAGAAAGCACCATACGCAATTGAATTGCAGTTTTACCTTTGTGGGCGGCTTTTACTTGTGCCCCCAAAGTTCGTAAAGTTGACTTGGGTTAATACTTTTGCTCTGTAAGCATGTCTTGAGAGAGATCTATTTATGCTTCCCCTTTTTATCTTTCGCAATCTCCACTTTCGAAATAATTTTTCAGTCATTTCATTGTGTGCACCCACACCTTGATATATGTCCAATTATTATCTTCAAAGAATTTTATAGCCTTTTGGTTTTTGGTTTTTTTCGCTTGTTAGAGTTTTTTATGGTTTAAACGAAATACATTAAGCAGACAAACGAACTATGATATATGATGGCACATGAAGAAATATATTGACTGCACACCAGGTGTAAAATAGAATGAATTATGAATATTTCAGTGACTTGACAAAATATCATTTTTTATATAAGCCGTCATTTTTATGACACAGGTACACAATAACTTTTCCCAAACAAATTGAAAACTAAAGCAGTCAAATTTTAAAATACACCAAGCAAATTTGAAAAGATACGCCACGATTCAGTTCGCTTGTCTTTTTGAAATTTGGTTACCGTATCCTTTCAATTTGCTTGCTTTTCTCTTTAATTTGCTCGGGAAAAGGTATTTTTAATATATGAATTATCCAAATCGTTGGGTTTGTAACTGATTTTACCGTGACGTTTATAGATACTATGGAAATGGTGTGTCGATCTTGTTAGAAGTCTGGGGCCAGTCGCAAGTTTTCTTTCATAAAGTATATCTTTCTGATTATTCAGCAGCAGACCGTGACGAGCAAAGGTACACTGGTGTGATAATGAGTGAACAAAAGATAAACAAAAGGTGGGCGAAGAGGGCAATGCATCAAAGAGGAGCGTTCCCTTGCCACACTTGAAGCGGGGACTGACGCCCCAGTATTTGGGCTGAATTTTTTTTTAACCTGTGCCGACGAATGAACAATGGCGCCAACCAACTTATAATTTGAAACATGAACACACTCACGCACGCACTTACATATATATAGTCTATGAAGCTTTACAGCTTTAAACATTAAATATATTAAAAGAAAAACAAACTTTCGTCCAAATTTTTTTGTCGTTTCGGTCAGTTATTTTCTAACGTCTGTTAATGTAATTTATGTATTTTTATTGATTGTTTTGTTTTTTTTTTCTAGTTTTCACAAAATTGATATTATGGTACCTATACGCGAATTCTTCTTGTTGGGATCATTAGTTGTTTACCATGTAAGCGTTTTCGGGATTTCATCATCATCAACAGTCTCTTAACGTCCTTCGTTGGACATATACCTTCCCCAGGATTCGCCACACTTCTCTATCATGGGCGTCACGGAGCGAGTACTTTCTGAACTTGTCTAGCTCGTCCCCCCATCTAATATTCTGCCGGCCTCGCTTGCGCATGTGATCTCGGGGGATCCATGTCGTGAGTCGTGATGTCCATCGGTTGTCCGCCATTTGAGATTTTTCGTGGATTCTACGATGTCCCTGACTCTTGTCTTTTCTCAGATGTACTGTGCTGTCTTGTGGTCTCTCCATGTAAGGTTGAGCATAATTCTTTCATGTGCACGTTGCATGGTTCTCAATTTGCGGATCTATCTCTTGGTTAGGTTCCATGTTTCAGCTCCATAAGTGTCTATGGGGAGGATGTATTGGTCATACACCCTTCTTTTTAGGATTAATCGGATCTTCTTATTTTTGAAGGTTTAGCTAGCTCTGCCAAAGGCTTGCCATCCTAGAGTGATTCTTCGCTTGTTTTCTTCTTCTTTTGAGGATCTCATGGAGATTCACTCCGGGATTTAAAGATCTAAAAACTAAACAGTTGTATTAATATGGCCTAAGTATGATATGTTTTAATTTCATCAATATCAAATATATAACAAATTATACAACTAGCATTCGACAGATGAAAAAAAGTACTTGGACTTGCAAAGGTAAAAATCCAACGGGTGAAATGCTTTAAACAACCTCAAAAAAGACGTCCGGTGCTAAAAAAATTCTCAAGTATTAACAGATCTCTTATACTTCAAAATGTTTTTTTAATAGTCCTGATTGATAAAGTGGCGAATAATATAGCATTTACATGTGAAAAAATATTATACTCAGAGGATATTGTCTGATGAAGGATTAATAGGAACACCATCATCTACATATAATGTGTCTGCTTTTGAACCAGATAATATTATATTTGATAACATTGCATTATGTGAAAAGACCTATAATAGATGAAAAAATACAGAAGTAACCAATTATGTATTAGATACCTAAATTGCATAAAAACTCCCAAAGTTCTCGCTTTATTGTAGCCTCTAGAGTTTTAGCACTAAACCTCTTAGCAGAGCTGTTTCCAAAGTTTAATTTAATATACAATCAAGTACAGAAATTCCATAAAAAAAGTAAATTCTGTTGTAATTCAAATCCCCTTTGGGAAGTAAATAATTCTATGCCCGTTAAAGAAAAATCGGATATTATGAATACCCATAAAAGGGCTAAATCTATCTCAACTTACAATTTTAGTACTTTCTACACAAAAATTCTTGATGCCGGTCTTAATCAAGAATTAAATAAGATGATGGACTTTGCATTTCTGGGAGGAAATAGTAAATATATTGGGTTTACAAACTCTAAAGCTTTCTGGCGTAGAACAGAAAAAAAACAAAACTTTACGTGCTCTATCCTTAAGGCGATTGTTAGTGATCTTATTGGGGAATGATACTTTAAAATAGTTGATATATTATTTCATCAGATCATAGATGCCCTTATTGGAATTGAACTTGTGAATGAAAGGGAAAATTTGTGTTTACATAGACATGAATATATTTTCATATCATCTTTAATTAAAACTAATATAAAGCGAATTCGTCCATTTTTTTAGGTTGTAACCGTTTTATTGACGACTTATGTTCTCTCAATGATGAGGGAGAATTTTGAAAATCATTTAGTAATATATACCCTAAGGATCTTGAATTAAAGTTAGAAAATAACAGACTACAAGTTACGTTCCTAGATTTGGCTCTTAAAATGGAGGATGGGATGTTCGTCATTAAATTGTTCGATAAATGAGATTCTTCTTTTTTCCGTATCGCATGTATGCCATTTACAACATGCAGAATTCCATCTTATATATTTTACGGATTTTATATTATCAGAATGTTTGAGAATAGCTAGAGCTACTCTTAGATCTATTGATTTTATACCAAAAATTATTTCTTTTGTTGTAAGAACAGCCAATGAAGGCGGTTAAATTGATAAGATCTTCAGACAATTTAATTAAGCCATTACTAGACATCCTAATCCATATAAAACTCATCAGCTTGACTATGATGAATATGATAATGAAAATTGAGGAATATGCTAACGAGAGTATAGAAATAGAATAAATGAATTAATGTTAGAAGAATTAGGTAACCAAAAGAGATGGATCCAGTCTTAGCCTGTGTGAAAGATCATTGTATTGACTGGAACTAGGGAAAGGGAAACATATTTGGCTCTGGTCCATTTGTCTGACTGATAAGTAGTTGGGCGGGTTGGAAATCGAACATGGAATGCCAAGTAACAAACTGTCAAAGTATATTAATGGAATATCCCATTAAGGCGTTTCTATTCGCTAGAAAGTGGTCTGATTTCGTTTCTACCATGTATATAAGGATAATTTGTTTGACAATTTAGAGGAAAAAAAAACAGATTGATGGAAGCTTGATGGTTTATGACGTGGAAAAATAAACTTTAAGGTTAGCGGAAAAAATTGTCAAATTCTTCGGTTGGATATATTGGCAGAGAATCAACTCAAAGAAGTTTTTTTGGCGTAATTAGTATTTTTAAAAATGATGCAGTATGGTATTAAAACCGACACAACAGATTCAATATTGGTGAACACTCAATAGAAGAGACACTAACAGCGAGTTACGTCTGTTGTTATACTCACTGATCCCACTTCGTTGAATACGTTTTTGGGTAACCAACGTGAGTAAGCTCTGTTTAAAAAAATTGAATGATGCGTTGTATGAAATAACAACCATATATAATACATTATGATAATACCCTATATAAAATAACTATATGTATGATATAAGCTATATATTAAGATCATGGCTGAAATGGAGTTGGTGTTTGAGCAACACCGCTGGGGAGCTATGTTGATATAACAGTTTTGTTTGAGTTGTAAGATCTGCTTTCCTCTTATGTTTTTTTCTTTTCACCTTCCAATTGTCACTGTCAACAACACACACACACACACACACACACACACACAAACACACACACATATATATATATGAATGAATGGCTAGGATTCACAGGTTAAAAATTGGGGAAGATTTTTTATGATTATGAGACCTTGCTATATAAGCGAGATAGCCGTCCAGTCTGCACACACACATATATATATGCAATTCATATATAAACAAAAATACTGATATAGATAGGCAGATCATTAACAATCCCTTTCGTTAATCTTTACGAAATAATTATCCTTAAAACCCTCAATATTTGGTTGGTTCTTATACCTTTTCGGTGGAGGAGAGTGGAAAATTGTAAACTATAAATAAATAAGTCTGACTGCTGCGGGATGAAACTCTACTCCTACTTCTATTCTGACAGAAAATGATTACAACAACTTTTGTATTGTATTTATGACAAATAAAAAATTCTAAAGAATATGTATTTTTCAGAATAAATGTATTTACTGATTAAAAGTATTAACGCCCTTTCGTATTTCTGACATAAATTTTCGTAGATATGTAAGACTTGTCAGTTTTGCTCAGTCGGTAAAAGAGCTACATACCGATCACTTAGCCGTTATTTGAAATTAAATTAGGGAAATTTTAATGTTAAA
>OY735207.1:53515014-53525014 GCA_963457665.1 Thysanoteuthis rhombus
TTAGGAATTTTTTTCAAAGTTTTCTAGCGTAACATTAATGATTGTAAATGCTCAACTATTTGATCTATCATCATCATATTTCCTAAATGTAATATGAGAATTTGGGCATCTTCTCACTTCCTGTACATCTTTTTCATCTGAGTGAATGAGATTCTTGACATGTTCATTGGCCTAGTTTAATAAATATCTATATTTTACATTGTACGTCAGTATATGAGATCTATCCGAGAAGTATCCCACCATTTACGGAGAAAAACCTTACCTAGGACAATGGCTGTTTAGTCCCCTTCGAGGTACTCTCTTTGGAACTTACAAAGTCCTCCTTCGAAATCACCACCAGCTATCTCATTGCGTTCTTCTGAATCTTGTCCATGGTCAGGAATTTCCTCCCTTTCAACAGCGAAAGGTCAGAAGTTCATCAGCAGCAGCCTTTTAGCGTCCGTCATAGACCTTTCCTAGGATTCGCCAGATCTCTTTATCATGGGCGTCGTTGAGCCAATAATTTCTGAACTTGTCTAGTTCGTCACGCCATATTATATTTTGTCGGCTACAGTTTTGCATATGATCGTGAGATCCACGTTGTGAGTCGTGGTGTCCATCGGTTGTCTAACATCTTTCCAGCATGACTAGCCGATTGTATTTTGGGTTTTCCACTGGGTTCTGTGATATCCCTGACATCTGTTCTTTCTCTAATATACTGGGCGATCACTTCATGTGGTATTGAGCACGATTCTTCCATGTGCACTTCGCATGGTTCTCAGTTTGAGGGTCAATCTTTTCGTGAGCTTCTATGTTTAAAGGGAGTCAAATTTTGATTGTAGTTGGACCGAGAGATCCGGGTGATGTGATGTCTTATTTGAAAAACCTTGCCCGAGTCGTGGAAAATGAGCAGGCTAGATTATTGTGAATGGAACAGTCACACGGTACACCAACCTACCAATACCGCCAGGTGAGCCCACGAGAGTCTACTAACGCATGCGCGTGCATCCGATTCTGGAGATAATCAAACTGGCTGAATACTTTCCGGACTGACCTCGTATGAGTTTTGTGCCTGAATGCAGGTTGCAGTGGTTATATTAGAAAGTTATCAGAAGTTCTTGGATTTAGCATTCAATGGAAAACAACAAATTTGCGAGAAGGTTATTTTGGGAAAGATAACAAATCAGAAATAAAATTGATCGTAAAATAAGAAAAATGGAATAATAATAGTTTACAAGCTTGGCTGTGCTAGAGTCAAATTCCCTTGTTTCATTAAAATTAAAAGTAAATAAAACAGAATTCATTTCTCCATACTATATAATTCCAAAATTGCATTTCCTTCATTAATATTTCCTGTGAATGGGATTCGATAATAGAAATTCAATGTTTACGAAAAAACACAAAAAAAGCAAATACCGAGAACTCGTAAACGTGAGTTGGCAGGACATGTCGTTGCAGAGTCACTCTTTTTTACCCTCTCTCTCTCTCGTCTGACTGATCGTGGTGATAAAGTCAACACTCTAGGAGTTTGACAAAAATAAAGAAAATCAGTGAATGAATGTAGAGGGACAACCGAACACTGTACTGAAATGTCTAAGTTCTGGAATCCTCACCGGAAAGATTTTCAGTATTGGAACAAGGCACAGGAACGGCAACACTGAAAATAGTGGTGCTGAACAGCACTGGTACGGTGGCGCTGGAATGGTTGCGCTGGAACGGTGAAGGACCCGAATAAGCGCTCACAGTACCCAAATGCCTTATGGAATAACTAGAACAGCAGTGCTGTTTAGGGAGGAGTGAAACAATAGTGATGAAATGGCGGCGTCGGAATGACAGCGCCGAAACGTGAGACCCAACTATACGCCGATCACCATGTTGAATGCCTTTGCACTAGAATACGTGTCAAAAAATATACCGTTCCTTTAACAGTGGCGTTGAACGACAGGACTCAGTTGCGTTAAAACGGGGCACTTTAATAGCGATGCCGAAATAGCTGCAATGAAATGACAAGGAACGTAAATGACACATCATGGTATCGAAATGTCTCAAGGTTGGAATACATTGCGAATATATATCTCAGTGCTTTGAGGCGATGTTGAGACGGTTGCACGGAACGGCGAAGGACTAAAATAACCGATCACTGTGCCCAAAGGTTTTAGCGCAGGAATAAACGACGAATACAGCGACACTGAAATGACAGCAGCAGTGGAACACCAACATTAAAAACGGCAGCACTAGAACGGTGACACTAATAGTAGCACTGCATAGGGCCCAGCCCTGAAACGGTGGACTGAAATAGCCTTCTCTTTTTTAAAAGGCGGTGTATATGTAAACAAGGTGTATGAACAAGGTTTATATAAATTCAGATAAAACAGTTTGTAAACATAGAGTACGTATAATATTTTCATGTCTGCATATATTACACAATAAGAATTTACATGGGGTATATATGATTATATTAATATACGACCCGGTTCAAGATATTTCAGTATTTAATTTCATATTCACATGCTGTCTTCCCTCGAGGTAAATGAAAAAAAATGCAACCAGCGCAACGTGAAGCTACTCAAATACACTTGTAACCCCGACAGGCGGACTCGGAAAGGTGTCACTTGTTTTATTGCTGCTCAAGCAAGATTTTGTAACAGTCGAGATTATTTGGGGAGATAAAGAAAGAAATTTCATACTCAGACATTAGCGATCTGTTTCGTGCACGTGGCCCTCCGCTTGAAATGTTTTCCTATAAGTACATTTGATACCGAGACATAATTAAGAAAGGTAGTCTGGTACTTAGACCAGCCTTGAGATGCCTCACTTCTGTCGTTTATCTATCTCAGTCTGTTCACATATATCTATCTGTCTGTTTATATCTTAGTTTGTTCATATCTATCTATCTATCTATCTCTGTCTCTTCAAATCTATTTATCTATCATAATTTGTTCATATCTATCTATCTATCTCAGTCTCTTCATATCTATTTATCTATCTTAATTTGTTCATATCTATCTATCTGTCTATCTATCTATCTATCTCAGTCTCTTCAAATCTATTTATCTATCTTAATTTGTTCATATCTATCAATCTATCTCTCTCTTCAAATCTATTTATCTATCTTAATTTGTTCATATCTATCAATCTATCTCAGTCTCTTCAAATCTATTTATCTATCTTAATTTGTTCATATCTATCAATCTATCTCTGTCTCTTCAAATCTATTTATCTATCTTAATTTGTTCGTATCTATCAATCTATCTCTGTCTCTTCAAATCTATTTATCTATCTTAATTTGTTCATATCTATCAATCTATCTCTGTCTCTTCAAATCTATTTATCTATCTTAATTTGTTCATATCTATCTATCTATCTCTGTCTCTTCAAATCTATTTATCTATCTTAATTTGTTCATATCTATCAATCTATCTCTGTCTCTTCAAATCTATTTATCTATCTTAATTTGTTCATATCTATCAATCTATCTCTGTCTCTTCAAATCTATTTATCTATCTCAATTTGTTCATATCTATCTATCTCAGTCTGTTCATATCTACTTATCTAATCATAAGTTCGAATAAATGCTACATACCCAATCTTGTCTTGTTTATCTACTGTCCATACCTGCTCTTTTTATGTTCCCGTAAAGCAGATAGTTATTTGAACTTTCGATTACAGGTTGGCTGCTCAGCCAAGTAAGAGCAGCGTCGCGTTAAGATGGCCTCTTTGCTGGACACATGTTCGACCCCTGCATCATCTCATTTCTTCATTTATACATTTACACTGTCTAGACTGATCGGCATATATCCACCGGGTAAAAACGCAGGTTTCAGTTCAAAAAGAGTCTCTACTAAAAATAACGTCTTTATGATTAATCTATTGGATTAAATATCCATTTCTTTATGATATAATTGTCTGTGTGAGAAAGAGTGACAGATCTGAAGATTGAGCTGCATGTTGACAAATTTCCCATCTCAGCCCCATGGTTGCTTTCTGACTGGCAAAATGCTTGGATTGTTGTTTTCATACAATAAAACAAACGACTGACTTATTCGCACAGGAAACGGTCTTTTTCAATGTGTTATTCACATAAATCGTGTCGGGTTTAGACTTGTTTAGGCCAAACGCCACATAAAGGATCCTTGTTTAGAAATTTCACCAGAAAGTCAAATAAAACTTGAAAACACATACAGGGGCCGCTTCACGTTTTTCTTTTACTCTGACGATAGATTTTTTTGTTTCACGGTCAAGATTAAGATTACTTGGGATTATTAATTCATTTGTATTTCTAGAATTTCTTTATCGGGATTTAAAAAAAAAAAAAAATTGTATTTTATTTTTGCCGAGCCGGACCCCTGCCTTTTGAAGTTTTAGATGCAAAATTTGAAGCCCAAAGCAGTAGCTTACGTAGCTGATGCCTGAATAGGTAGTTTTCTTTGTGCTTGAGATGTTAATTAAAAGTTGTCCTGAATTTGGCCATGATCTTCATTTTTTATGGATTCTCGTGAACAAACTATCTCGTCGAAAATAAGTGACCAGTTTAACATGAATTTGCATTTTAAATTCAAGCCCCTTCTGGGGACATATTTTGAATGGGAATTTTCAAAAACAAACTTGCTAAAAACTTGCAGAAAGTTTGGTGGCCAAAGCTCTGACTGTTCTCATGTTTTGTTAGCACGGACAGACATACATTTGGTGAATTATATTAAATACAGTAACCTTTTAGTAAGCGTGAACGCTGCTGAATACAAAATAAGTGATCAATTTAGCATAAATCCGCATTTTGGATCCCCCACCACAGAGAAATACAAATGTTTAAAAGCTTAACGCTGTTCTAAGTAAATCGTGTATTCCATTAAAGAACGATTTCGATTTGAATCATTTTCGCCAAAATAATGTGAATTGGTTGAAGGTATAGAAAACAGACGACAAATGTACCAGAAATTTTTTTTATAGATCTCTGGTGCGTCCAGGTGTGATAGCAATATGAGATGGCTTCTTGGGGAAAAAATACATTTTTTTTTCTTTGAGTCTTTGAAAGAAAGCTGTCAAGCCGAATGTCAATGGAAACGAGGGGGAAGAAATATTTGGAGGTGTTATAAGGGATCCCTTTGTTGAGTTATAGTGTCTGCTTCGGGAAATAAAAGACACTTTGTGAGTGATACGTCGTGAAGGCGTTCGTCTGAGAAGAGTAAGAGGCAGAACAATACAATATACGAGATATGTACAGTGAATGGCACCACTTGTTGAGATCCGGGATTTCCAGCCCCTATGTTCGCTTTTACGGTTTTTTTAGGGCCGTAACTTGAAAGGTAGTTAGAAAGGGACGAAAGCGAATGAACGTGAAGAACGAAGAAGGCGGAAGTGAACAAAAGAAAACTGAAATAAAAATGTCGGAAATGAAAAAAATACCAACTTTGCAAAGAATAAAAGCATAAAAAAAAGAGTGGGAAGGTATGATCAAGTGACAGGGTAGGGTGGATGAGCATGAAATTCCCTAAGGAAAATGTTCTGTGGGAGGAGAATGACACAAGGAAAAGGAGTGTTCCAAAAAAGGAAGAAAGGAAGGAAGAAAAAAATAAGAAGACAAATGAAAAGAGGAGACATAGGAAGCCAAATTGAGTGAAAGTATCAGATCGTCCAAATACACAAATATGTATACATCAAGGTACAAAAAATCATTATCAAATATCTGGCTATCACTCTCTCATATATATATATACAATGGAGTAAGGATTCGCTACACAGACACGTTTATGTTTCTGCCCTATTTGGGCAACTTCAAGCAAATGATCATCATTCACCTGTACAGACCCAAACGGAGCAGGAACATAAACGTGTTTGTGAAAAAATCTTTATTCCTTGACATTTTAATCTTTATTCTAAATCAACCTAATATTTGATGTGGAATGTATCGAGCACTTGATGAAATAAAACCATCAAACAACGGATATTGTATTATACTATATAGCATCCCTGATTTGTATTGTTATATATATATATATATATATATATATATATATATATATATATATATATATATATATACAAGTGCTGCGTTCAAGGTTATAGTGAATCAAAAGAATAACAAATGATCCTTTCATGCAAGCATGCATGGTACCAACCTCATTCTTAGTATAGAAAACAGGTTGCTACAAATAAGTAGGGGAGCAATATAAGTAGCTTCAGTACAAATTAATTGATGACTTAAAATCAAGCATTCGTCTAAGCTTGTAGGAAAAACATATCTTTTTAAAGAAATCTTTTGTTGGTGTTTATTCAATTCTTATTTTATCATTAGTGTTTCAGGGACTGCTATGTTTTGTACATTTTTCAGCAGCAAAATCTTCATTTTCGAGACCAAATAACTTTTGTCAGTACCAAAATTGTCCAGTTTTGGTCTTGAAAAATAACAAATGGCAACCCAGACAGAAACATCAAATTTCGTTAAACTGTGCACAACCCATACGACATTCGGTAGCTTATGTTCTAAGGGACGTGTAATATTTCTTTATCTGAGAATTGCTCCACAGTTTCCGAATAGATGGAACTCTAATTAAGGAGAAAATCTTCATAAAAGTTGGAAGGATTTCCAGTACGTTTCATCTAATTGTTTCTTGCCCTAATCAGGACGCCTTTGATTCATAATAATTATCATTTGATAGTTGCTAGCGTTCGGTCACTGCCTTAATAGCATTGGGCTAATAGATACCACGTGATCTCTCTCTCTCTCTCTCTCTCTCTCTTTATATATCTGGGGCTAATCCAAAGTTCGAGTGCTTTTGAGGTGCAAAAGGGATTCCTGAAAGAAAGAATATTTATTGAATGAGAAATCCTGGTGGAATGATTTACGGAAATGTTTTGAATGTCCGGTGAGATACGGGAAACGTTTGATTACTTGGTTGAACATATTGACCAATCTGTTCGAATTCCCTAAACTTTTGGATAACACTCCATGCATATGCATGTGCTGTTGTGTGTGTGCGTGTGTGTGTGTGCTTGTGTGACTGACCACTGTAGCCTGGGCGGTAATGTAGTTATGGGCAAGTGGTTTGTCTAAGAGCTCATTAGCCCACTCTCTTTTCCGTCTAGAATTGTGGATGCCAGAAACAGGAAAAAAAATTTTGATCAAGGTATCCGACGATGTGACAGATTTCATGCCTTTCCAAACGTTATTAGTGCTAAGTGAACTCAAGCAGTTTAATCCAGTATTCTCACACAGATCATTTACTTTTTTTTGTGCTGATAACGATAAGTTTCCCTGCTATCCGGAAGTAGAGTGTCACAAATAAAGTTTCTATCAGCCGGAATAACGAAAAGTGAGGAAGTAATTACCATTAATTTCAATGAGAAAATTCTTGAGCATCTCCAGACCGCCCCCCAAATCTTTACTCTATGTCTACCAGTCTTACACTGACTTTAACACTCTTGCGAACTCTCTCAGACTTATCAGATACCTTAAGATACATCTCAACGGAGGCACAAAAGCATAGATTCTCACAGACACAGCTCAATGCCACGGCCGCTTGAAGTCTTTCATAAACACGAAGTGGCATTTAGCAAGCCTTTGTATAGCAGGAGACACACACACACACACACACGCACGCGCGCGTGCATGCGCATACACATTCATATATATATATATATATATATATATATATTAGCTGGGTACCTTTTCGGTAAATTTTTCAGTTGAATTTGTCGGTGCTTTCAAGCAATAAGACGTTCATTATACATGTGAAAGTGTCAGTTTCGGAAGAAAAAAGGTAGGTTTGATTGGGGTTTAATTCTATTTATGATGTAACAATAAATCGGAAATGTACCCTTACTTTCTGTCCGTTATTCGAAAGAAAGTACAGCTTTGAAATACCTCGCTTACTTCAATTTTGAAGCTGAATTGGGTTTTTCAGGGTGGTGGAGAATGTATTTGGAATTATTTTCAGATAGAGTTTCGTGATTTCGATTGGTCGCACTACGGATGGAAAGTGAGGGTTCAACTCAGCATTAAAACTAAATCGTTAATATATATATATATATATATATTTATATTTATATATATATATATATATGTATATGTATATATATATATATATGAGCCTTTTGTTCGTTTATTTGTTCCAGCAGCCTGTTTGCATCCGTCTTGGAACATAGACCGTTCTCAAGATTAGCCAGACCTCTCCATCATGGGTATCGCAGAGCCAGTACTTTCTGAATTTATGTAGCTCGTCACACTTTCCTACTTTCTCTCAGCCACAGTTTCGCGTATGATTCTTGGGGATCCACGTTGTGAGTTGCAATGTCCATCGATTGTCTGACGTTCTTACAACAATTCCATCCCATTACCATTTAGGTTTCTAACTATTTCTATGATATCTCTGACTCCTGTTTTCTCCCGGGTATATTGTGCTGTCTTGTGATCACTCCATGTGAGGTAGAGCATGATTCTCTCATGTGCTCCTTGCATGGTTCTCAGTTTAAGGGTCAATCTTTTGGTTAAGTTCCGGGATTCAGCTCTATAGGTGATTATCGGTAGGATACATTGGATGTATACCTTTCTGGATACATTTTCCCACGCCAAAGATTGAAAACTGTGACATTCACTCCTGAGATTATTTGAGGTGACCAAAAGTCATTTTTGGTCATTACATTTCAATAACAAATATTTCAGGGTTTTTTGCCACAAAGGTATCTGAAATTGGGCATAGAGGTACATCCTCTCGATTCAAAGGCCATGTGCTGTGCAGAGTTGACCACTGTGGTCATCAGAGGTAATTTATGGTACTTTTCAGAGTTGTAGGCCACAATATTGCAGAAGTTTAAGATAAATTTATCTTCTCTTGCGATGAATATCTGATAGGTATTCATGACCTCTGGAGACCTCTGAAGTTCTATTTAAAGTCGGGTCAATTATGGCAGGCATTTTCAAATCTAATGCAAACGGCTGAGCCTTACGGCCTGCAAATGCGTGTACAAGTGTAACTTTACCTTGGCATTAACACGGGATAGGCGTTTTCAAACCTAAGCAAGACAGCTGTATTTTCTCGGCAGCACAATTGTGTACATGAATAACTCGGCCTCAGAATGAACATAGTATACGTGCCAATGTCCTCTTTTGACATCTAAAGGTCTATTCACAGTTTTAGCATTTTCAAAAAGAGTCAATTTTGGCATTTTTGACCCACTCGATGGGTGGCAATTTACACTTTGACAAGCTCTGTGATAGAATTTACTACATAACCTTTAAGTATTGCTTTTTTCCTCGGCAACGCTGGGTACCCCCGCTAATACACACACACACTCACACAAACAATTACACGCACACACACACACATATATATATATATACATATATATATATATATATATATATATATATATATATATATATATATATACATATATATATATATATATATATAAAGGAGAAAGAGAGTATATATAATGAGTGAGAGTGTATATATGAATAGCAAGAGAAGGGAGAGGTGATGAAGAACCAGAATAAACACTTGAGGCGATTAAGTGGCGTTACCCATCGGTCCTTGAAAAGTTAAACTGACGGATGGCTCTTGTACTACCGGTAATTGTTTGAACTGTCTTCGTGCTGAAATGTCTGTCTCGCGCATCTCCGACAAAGTGGACATCGTGCGTCATCAGTTCCGCCCACGCCTCCTACGCAGTAAACCATAACAAACAACGAAAATGCAAGCAAAAAATAAATGAATAAAAGATTTAATGACACACAAAGAACAATAGAACTGGCATAAAAAAACCCAAAAAACAACAAACAATTAAAGAAAAAATCTACTTGAAATCTTCTGATAATTGGCGTCTGTTTTATCAATAAAAACACCTGTCCAGTACGAAGAATGGTTATTCAATATTGCGTACCACGAAGACATTCTAACCACAATGAAGAGACGCAAACTGAAGTGGTACGGGCACGTCTCACGATCAGCTTGGCTTGCTAGGACAAGCTTGCGAGTCACGATGCTTGGAAGGAGAAGGGAAGGTAAGCAGAAACAAGATGGGC
>OY735207.1:53530014-53540014 GCA_963457665.1 Thysanoteuthis rhombus
CTCAAATCTAAATTTAAAATCTCCACCAGGTACATTGAGTAGGCATGCCAAATCTGGTTGGGCTACAATCATGTTCAACTACTTTTTATAGTGTGATAGAGGAGCACTTGAACGGGCATCTCTTGCTTATATTTTTTATAAAGTTTCATTTGTACGAATAGATTTCACAAGAGCATAATTTTATGACACACACTTTTTTTCCTTCGTACTCGAAATTTTCGCCACTCTGCCGTAGCTTCGTCAGTGGATTTTAGTTAATAGGATCGATTTATCGAGCAAGAAAATACCTTAGATTTTTCAATTCAAGTGGGGTAACTTGAATAAAAAACATAACAACTTACGTTCTTTTTCAATTCAACTTTTTCGAGTTTTTTTTTACAAATTAGAGTATCTGAAAGATTGCTGTTTTGAGAATTAAAAATATATATTCTTTAATAACTCCATCAGATTTTGTTGAAAAAAAATGTTACCCCGTTAGCATTGCAACTTGGTCCAAATAAACAGCACTTTGGAGAAGGAAACTAATTAGCGATGATTAAATACGTTTGTATCCGTTCTAGTCCTAAAAACTCTTAGTACTATTAACCGGAAAGAACTATATATATATATATATATATATATATATATATATATATATATATATATATATAATATCAATTTATTATTTCAATATAGAAAACGAATTGATAATTACTGATCGATTAATAAAAATACTATCTGAATTCCCCAAAAGTCGAATATTGGACAAATTTCAAACCGGCATTATTGTACATAGGCGCAAGTAAAAACTGGCGTAAAATCTGGATACTTATGTGCATATAATATATATATATATATATATATATATATATATATATATATATATATATATATATATATACATATATATATATATATATACATATATATATATATATATACATATATATATATATATACATATATATATATATATATATATATATACATATATATATATATATATACATATATATATATATATATATATATATATACATATATATATACATATATGTATATATATATATATATATATGTATGTATGTATGTGTGTGTTATTAAGATATAGATATATGATCTCACAGAATGATTATTGATTGCGTTGTATCATTATATTGAAACTCTTAATTGAAGTAGCATCCCGTTATTAGACAGTGAATTTATCATTTGGCCAGTTCAACGTAGTGTAACGCAATTTATAATTATATATATATATATATATATATATATCACAACAATCGATGGAATATGTCAGTTTATTTGTTTACCCGACAACTAATCATTGTACGAAATTGAAATTCGCCAGTCGAATTTGAAGTGGTTTGGATCAGCAGTTTTTGAGAAATCTAATAAAAAAGATTTTAAAAATTAATGATTACAGATTTTCCTTTACAGTTAGTATGAATTATCTCCCTCCACTTTCACACTTTAGAATACATTTGGTATCGATCGCTACCGATATCTTTTTGAAAATTAAATTCAACCAGAAAACTTTAGTTCATTTCAAATCTCCCAGTTCTGTCCGTTTTATCTAATGTTACGTTACAACAGGGAAAACAAATTGGACGAGAGAGAGAGAACAGGAAGAATCAAAGAAATCATGGCAGTCTGATCCACACACCATAAATTCCGGTCCATTACAAACATGCACCTTTGGAACGGGTACTGCAGTAATATACATAACGATGCACGTATACTGCTGGAAATACCTGTTTTTTTCAGGTAGAAAACCAACCTATTCCTGCAGTATAAGTCTCAGGTCTGGAAAAGAATCCTGAATAAATGAAAGGAAATTTCCATTTTCCTCCGTTATCGCCTAATTTTAATTGCAACCAGTCGTTTGCTACTTTTAATTTCTGAGCTCAAATTTCAAAGCTTGTTTGTTGAAATACTTTACTCTGATTGGCTGCAAAATGTTATGTACAACAGGCGTAAATATCCAACTGCAGATACTGGTGGGCGGATGAGAACAGGTTATGTTACTGAAACAGAGAAATCTTTTTTTAAACATGTATTTCATGTTATATATATAGACGTCGAGTCGGGATTTTATCGCTATATTATATTAGGTCGATGCAGAAAGTTTCCAGCATTTCTTCAAGAAAATCTCTGATATATATATATATATATATATATATATATATATATATATATATATATATATATATATATATATATATATATATATTCATAGCATCATTACTTTCACTGGATAACGCTTCCTTTCAGTTGAACTGTGTATTCCATTATTAAAGATCTGGTTGTGATGAATTTTCAATTAATTTTCAATACCTTCATCTTATCATAACTTACAAGACAAGGAGTTATTTCGAACCGAACCCTTTATTTATCCGACGGGGGTATATCGACCGTACTCCCCTCTTTCAGCGTTAGTAGTATTCGTTACTTCCCAAAAATCTCCCAGATGTTACCTGACGAAGGCCGTAGAGTGCAACGGCCGAAACGTTGTATGAAAAACAACAAAGATGAGGATAGTCCGAATAATAATGGAAATAATGATAATACCTCATCTCAAAAATTCTGAGATATACTAAGACAAGGAGTGTTGTACGGAGTGAAGCAAGTAATAGTCTGAAGATAACAGACCTGGAAAATACACCACACGTGGGAGAACCTCTCATTCTAACTCTATGATCGTTTGCTGCGTCGCATTTGCAACACGAGGTGGGGCGTTTTCATGCAGTAAAATAACCAATCGACTTCTTTGTCCAATAGAGTGTATCATTCAAAAGACCCGATCGCTTACTGCAGTAGTACTTAGTAACGGTACATGCAGGTTCTAGAAATTTATCAAACACAGTGAACCTTTCCCTGTAGATTCGGTTTAGGTTGAAATGTTGAAAGTTGCTTCAAGTCACGAATGTCCTTCGATCTGAATGTTTCAATTAATTTGAATTGCCAGTGATTATCTCATCCCAAAATTTGTGTGTAACCATTTTTCTAAACCCCCCTCCCGAAATTTCTCTAAGGCTTGTAAGCAATGTAGGGGGTGACTATGGGTTAGTTGGTAAACTTTCCACTCATATGATTGTAAATCCCAGTAAAATTAATTCTTTAAAAAAGTTTTTTTATACTATGATTTAAACATCCGGAAAAAGTGTACAAACCTAACCCTCAATGGGGATGATAATTGGTACAATCTGATTGAGCAAGTTAGTACTCTTGCTCGTAGGTACTGATGACTTGAATGAGACTAACAGGGGCGCTGTCAAGTGGTAAAAACAAAATTTAAGCACGCTATCCAACCTTTCCCCGTGCCCAATTGTCCCCTGTCTCTCAAATTGCAATTTATTGAATGCACAAGCAATAAAGAGCTGTGTAAACTTTAAAGTCACATCCCAGATTTTCCAAACATCGTGTAAAAGACGTCACTTTGGACTTATAGATAAGCAGGGATAGGGTGAAGCTGTGAGTTCAGATTTTGGATATTTGTTTCTTTAAATTTACATGAAGGGATCTATAAATCTAATTTGAAATTTATGGCGGGGTCCATAGCTTTTCCAAGTTCCTATTTGCCCGAGCCCCAAGATCAGTTTAAAGTGGGAATACCACACACGCGAACGTGTGGGTAGGAACTTCACAAAAATTCATTGGGACCCTTGGACTAAACTTCACCGAGCAATAAAACCCCATAAGCTACGGCACCGAATCTGTGTCTATCTGATCTTAAATGGTCTGAACTCTGATCCGGAAACAGGAGTTCTGCAATAAGCTCAAGTTGGAAATAAAACGAAGCATGGTCGTGTCTTGAAATGACTGTTTAGGAAAGATGACGACGAAAACAGATTTTTTTTTTCTTTCTTAACAGGTATTAAGATATCAGATTTTTCTGAAAAATTATACCATGAGCCAGATGTATAAAAGGATGTGGAACACTGAAATGTGTGTATGGAAGAAAAAAAAATCTCCAAATTTAATTCGAAGGGGTACGATATATCAGCGGCTCTCTTAAACTAGAAAATTGCCTGATCCCGGCAATATCCGTTTGATATTGCGTTACGTTTGTTATAATTACTTGCTGCATTTATACTGAACGAGTTACGGATTTCATAAAGAAAGCGTCCTTGATATGAAAGGCCAGGCGTGACTTCAAAAGCAAAGGTTAAATCTGCTATCGGATGTATTTTCGCGTGTATATCCGCACGTGTCTATGTAAGTGTGCGTGACGAGGGGGGGGAATGATGGTGACGGTAATCAGCTTTGATGGATATGGGTTCAAGGTATACAGTAAGGTTTAGTTTTTGAGAATTAGGTATACGGTAATGACTACCTTTATTAGACATTGAACGTACAAAAAACTGGAAATTGAGAAGTAGGTATACGCCGTACCCGATCTCCCCCACCCCCCATTTCCATCCCTGGTAATCAGATCTATCAAAATATGATAGTGCATCAAGAAACTGAGAAGTGCAGTTCCCTTGTAGTCCTGGCGCATAGCCCAGTCACTTGAGTAATGCACAGCCCAAATATTACTCTCTCTTCATTCACCAAGTTCTGCTGAGTCTGACACAAGGTCAGAATCTGGCCTCCTACAGTACCCGTCATACCAATGAAGTATTGACCAGATTCGACGCTGTTCAACTTCTGATTATAAATGCAAGGTTATGTTATTAAATTCATTCTTATAAACGACTTCATATCTCAAAATGAAAAAATCAATGTGAGTTTTTAAAAAAATAATTTTTAAAACTTTCAATTCATCTCAAATGAATGTTTGGGACGGACTTATTTTGATAACAATAATCATTTGATAACATTATCCTTGATTATGATAAACATCTCTGTCTGTCTGTCTGTGTGTGTGTGTGTGTGTGTCTCTCTCTCTCTCTGTCTCTCTCTCTCTCTTTCTCTCTTAATTAATTGATTAACGAATAAAGTTCCCATATACCTCTACTCCTAAGCTTGTCTCATTCCAAAAGCAGACCCATTTTCTTCAATTGTTTATTCTATTTATGTTGTCTATGATAAGTGATACATTAACCGTGTAATGACAGGAGCTCATCTCAAATAAGAGTTTCTAAATAACATAACGGAATTATAATCATTCGGTTGGGTTGTATGTATCAATTTCCTAATACATAATTGTTGCGTTGAAAAGAAACGAATAGACCGAGGATAGACGAGATGAGAATTTGGAGTGAAAACAGTTATTTGGGCCTTTGCACTAACAGCAGCTGTTTAGCTCAATGGTAAGAGCATTGCTACGTCGAAGCAGATAGATTCGTTTTCTGCAGCAGCTCCGTTTTCTTAAATTGTTTATTCTATTTACGTTGTCTACGCTAAGTGATACATTAACCGCATGATGAAATAAGAGTTTCTAAATTGTATTACACTATCATAATCATTCTGTCAGATAATATATATCCATTTATATATATATATATATATATATATATATATATATATATATATATATATATATATATATATATATATATATATATACTTCTCAACAACACTCACTTTCATTCACATACATTTTTCTCACTAACTTTAACTCGACTAAACTACATATACACGCATAAACCTCCTCTCAATTTCATTTATAGACAAATGATTTCAACCTTTACACGATGAAGCGTACTTTTTGCCATTGAAACGGTCCCACGGAACATGGAACGGAAATGAATTCAATGCAGTTTCCAAACTTCTGTATTTCCATAATGTCAATTAGATTCACCATTATGTTGAACAAATCTCATCCTTTTCATCACTATAAATATATATGAGAGAGAGAGAGAGAGAGAAAGAGATTCATCCGCTGCGGTGATGTGGTTGATATATATATATGACTCACGTGACCCCTTTGATATGCTTATCTCTTGACGATAGGAAGTTTGTGATTAAACGCTTCTTTCGCAATCCTTCAATGAAAACAGGTGTAGCCTCCCCATGAGAGTAAATGCAAAGTAGAATTGGCATTATTCAACCTGGTTGCTTTTCCCAAAACAGGCAGTCGTGCGAAAGACTCGGGGTGTAATATCACAGGTATACCTTGATTAGTGCAGAAATTCGTTCCTAAATTTTCCGTATTGTTCAAAACTGCACTGTCCTATATCTGATTATAATTTGATTTTTTTCAGATCATGCGTCAGTACGTCAACCCTAGATTGTGGTCATCTTTGGAGACTGTGTGACATCGTTTCCTAAAGCCCCCAGCCCTCTTCTCAGCATTCCTGCACCCTGCAACTATGATGTGGAATGCTCGTTCTCACCAGATGTTTGATGGTCATGGAGTGACAGAAGTCTCTGCGGGTCTCCAGCTCTCCTACCAGCGTCCTCACATATCATAGCAGCTCTGTGGTCTGAACTGCCCCCCCCATTTCCAACCCTTTTATGGATACAGTACTCTTGCAGACCTCAGTAGTGCTATGGTCTGCATAGTACCAATCATTCCTCATCTTCCGCTCCCCCGATCTTGACTTCATTGCCTTTTTTTCTGGACAGTCTCTGGTTTGTCCTGGTATCATTTGTCTACTTAGTTGAATCCTTGTTGTTTGCATAGTTCTCAGTGTATGGATGTCAATACCTTATTGTGCCTCTTATTGTACTCTTTCTAGGCTAATTTGCTGTATTCGCTGTCTATATGGTATATCGTCTCGCTCTTCCTTAACAGAGGCGGCATGTGCAGTTTTTCTGGGTTCTGTCGGTCTTTGCATTGACGTAGCTCGTCCTGATGCAATCGCTTAGTCTTTTATGATGAGAGATTCTGTTTCTCTCTTTAGGTGTCCCCTACATAGCCAGATCCGTAACCTTTCGTCTGCGATGTTTTCTATCTGCTTTTTGAATTCATCGTGCATTTTGTGCCCATTTTTCTTTCCTTGCATTCATTACTACTTCGTTTGCAATATTTTTGATATTTGTTGCACTGCTTCTATAATATCTTAACTGCATGCTAGCACATGTTTTTCCAATCCCCTTTTTACCATTTACCGCAGTATTCTATGCTGATGAGTCCTGTGTCAACTTCTTTCTTTTTCACATACAATCTTTCTGTATCATCTCTGGGGTGCGTGGCCTTGTGCATCGTCATAAGTTTCCCTAGTTCGCTGGTCCATTGACTGCAGTTGATGCATTTGTGTGTTTACATCAGGCTTGTATGTATTGCTTTTGATAAAATGATAGATAGTCTCCTAGAGTTTGAGACATGGTTCCAACCGCATAAGTTATTATGGACACGACCTTGGCCTTTATGTTCCTCAACTTCCTTTGCTGTCAGACTAGGTCCTGGTATTTTGGGTTTATCCTATATTCATCTCGTGGTCTGTTGGTGTAGCCACGTTTACGATTACTTTCCTTGTTCGCAAAAACTGGATACATCCCTCTTGCTTGGATGGATGGTCAGTCCCAGAGTATCTTGTCTTTTGATTTTTAATGTAACCTCTGGTTAGTGCTGATATGATTTGTTTACGTGGATGAAATTAAGCATTTGCATAATTCCCAGTGTATCACTGTTCTTCCTCAGTCGATCCTGCTTTGTATTTGTATTTGTGACATTTATTTATGATATTGTTCACAGTAAAACCTTCTCCGTTACAGAGTCAACATTTGCTGTTATTTGGGTTTTGTCTATTTTTGCTTTGTCATAATAGGCTCTGGTGCTCTTTTTTTTCTAAACATAAATGGTAATTGATTATCACAACTTCTTTCTATCTATGTGGCTTGATAGAATCACCCGCTATCTCAGGTAAATTTTACAGGTACTCGTATACTTCATTGAGTGTTTAATATTTTTTTTAGGACTTCTGATTTTTTAACTTAAGTAAGTGAGGATTTTGAGGCATTTAGGAAAAGAAGGGGGAAAAAGGAAGATGATTGTGCTTGGTGACATATCTCCATGAATTGGCCGAAGGTTCGTAGTCACCTGTTTCGGGGGGGGGACTCTTGTACATTGTCATTTCAATATCATTTCAATATTGTTCCATATTCTGGCACTTCTGGCCAGTTCCTGAGAGGTGGGGCTCTTTGTACAATGACATTTCAATATTATTTTATACTCTGGTACTTCTGGCCAGTTCCCGAGGCGACAGAGAGAGGAGTCCATCAGACGGATCGGCTCAGACGTAAAATAGGAAAAGAAACGTCAACTTGATGCGTGTGTCCCTTTAAGAAATACCTGCCGCATTTCACTCGCCACTAATCTTCATCAACCACGACCGCCGACTTGAAGCACGTAGATTATCAGAGAAATTACTTGAAACCTTCAAAGTCCTTTTGCTTGATGTCTCTCCGATCCTTCTCTTTTCTGTGATGGCTTGTTACAGTGAACTGGGGTGGGGGAGAAGGAGAAAAAGTAAGACCGACTTCAGGGAATTCTGCTTGCGAGAAGCTGATTCCCACAGGGAAACTGAACGCAACATCAGCTAACTCTATTTTGGGGAGCAAGATAGGATCTCCTGTACTGAGGTAAGTTATTATCAGCTCTCCGTTGGGAAGTAAATGTTGAGTGAACTCCAGTCGGGTTTCATTCTCCCTTTTTTCCCAATATCCATGTACATATCTATTTTTATCTGTATTTCCATCTATCTTTGAATCAGTGGTTCTCGACGTTGTAGGGTCACATTCTCCCCTTGTGATCGTAGGTTTCTTCACACACACACACACACACACACACACACTCACTCACTCACTCACTCTCTCTCTCTCTCTCTCTCTCTCTCTCTCTCTCTCTCTCTCTCTCTCTCTCTCTTTTGAATTGTCGTCTACTACATTTCATCATTATTATTTGCTGTGTAATATCTGACTGAAATTTTCTCCTCTTTCGGGTCTTCTTCCGTTTGAGAATCACTGCGATAGATAGATAGAAAGAATGATTGATATGAACTGAGATAGATAAGTATGAATTGAGATAGAAAGATAGATATGTGTAAACTGAAATATATTGATAGATATGTAAGAAATGGACAGAATAAGAAGAAGAGTAAGAATTGGTCTGACAGAATAAATCATGAATTATGACGTATTACATAGGAACTTATCTGAAATGATTTCTCGTCATAACACGGTTAATATATCACTCAATTTAGGCAACATAAACAGAGAAAACAATTAAAGAAAATAAGAATGCTGCAGAAATTAAACCTGCCACCGATAGGGTAGCTGCTTCAATTCAGCGATGCTCTTAACATTGAGCTATAAGGCCTAATGAGCCTTACCATTGATTCATTTGGGCCTTTGCATTACCGGTAGCTGTTTAGCTCAGTGGTAAGAGCGTCACTGTGTTGAAGCAGTTCGATTCCTGCTGCAGCTGCATTTTCTTTTAATTGTTTGTTCTATCTACGTTGTCGGTGACAAGTGATACATTAACCGTGTAATGACGTGAAATCATTTCAAATAAGTTTCTAAATAATATAACGGAATTAACAATCACTCTGTCGGATCATATATTCATTTAATGCATAGATAGATATGTATGAACTGAGATAGACAGATAGGTAGATAGAGATGAAAGAACTAAGATAGATAGATAAATAGATAAAAAAAAAGTTTTTGTGCGTGTGTGTTCGCATTAGATAAAGAGATGAGTGTGTGTGTGTGTGTGTGTGTGTGTGTGTGTGCACTGCGAGTAAGTAGATATTTGGCTTAATTTATTAATGATAGGTTCATACCCTCATACTATTTCACGAAGTCTAGATTAATGCATAAGTCCTACTGACACACTTCCACGGCCTCACGTGTCAGAAGAAAATGTAATTACATAGCACCGTCATCAACATCATCGCCATGATTATTATCATTATCATCGAAAACGCCAACGTAATTATATCATAACAACCATCGTGACTGCCACTGTCATCGTGTTCTTGATAAATTAAGAAAAATTAATTAACGAATGTGGGCGTAGATTCGTATCCCCCTCCTGACACAATTAAGGAAGAATAATTAATCGAACAAGCCACCATGTTTCAAACGCCCCTATTCGTTGAAAATTTATTGTATATCTCTATGTAGAATTTCA
>OY735207.1:53545014-53572514 GCA_963457665.1 Thysanoteuthis rhombus
CTTACCGACTAAGCCAAACTGACAAGCCTTGCATATCCACAAAAAATATGTTACCAATACACAATAGCTCACAAGAGCTGAACATAAGTGTCGAGTGATTGTTTTTAATGAATACAAATATTGTTCTAACTCTTGACTTTTATTTGCAAAATAATTTCATCCTAATCGATAAATACAGCAGCAACCGGCCTTAAACGTAGGTTTCTTCAGTTTTCAAGTTTGTCCGGCTGGCTGGCTCGCTGGTTGGTTGGCTAGTTGGCTGACTGTGTATTACGCGTACAGGCTAGAGGGTTGAAAATTTAAAGATGTGTTCCTCATTATTTCTGGAAAAACTTCTTTTTTTTTAAATGCCTTATAGTATTTAGTGGGTGTTCAATTTGCGATGTAAGTCTATGCTAAATTGGTCGCTTGGTTTGTGTTCACTTGTTTTTTGTTTGTTTTTGTTTGTTTTTGTTTGTTTTTTTCAGATAGACTTTTTTGTGATTTTGATTAAAAGGTATAATCAAACTACATATTCATCAGATATTAACGCAACATTGAAACCAAAACCTTTTATTCATTCAAAGTCGCAAGAAGATTCTACGATATGGAGGTGGAATCTGATATGCATAATTATGCCTTTTAATCAAAAATTATACTTTTTAGAGACTCAGTCTCTGCTTTGAAGTGGCCCCAAAAGTCATACTAACAAATATTAGTTGCAATGGAAACTTTCCTACAATATTACGTAATTCATTTAAAAGTATTTTCTATTCTATTACCTATATTGAAAAATACTTATTACTTATTCTTCCAGTGACAAATGGTACGAAACAAAAATAGAATCAATCATAATAAAACTTTTTATTCACTGAAATTCAGAAAAAAATTACTCGATTTGTTGCAAATCAGAATATTTACACTGCAGTGTTGACATTCTGGACTAATGTCTTTTGACCGGATATGATTTTAACTTGCAGTAGCCTGTACTACACACTTGACCTTTTGACTGATGTCTTTTGCCTTTGGGCTTTTTTACCTTGGTTCACACTGCTCAGGAGTAACTATCTTGCATTTAAATTCCAGCTTTTATCGTTTGTGATGACTTCGATTTGAGTGAGTTGTTTTTTCAGGAACAAAGTGTCTATTAATTGTTGAAAACGTTCAATATCCTGATGCAATAACCGTGAGAAATATTTCTGATTGGGAAGTTTTTTTAATTTTCATTTCATTTGTGGGGGCTTCTAAAATTTGTTGTTTTTTTTTTGTTCAGTCTAAATGATAAGGAATAAGAGTATTATCAATTCTTCTCCGTTTTGCTGTCCCGTCATGTTGAATCAAACCGACCAAATCGGCAGTCAGCCTTCTTACCGACTGAGCCAAACTGACAAGATTAACATATCCACGAAAATTTACAAATATGCAAGAACTCATGGCAGCTGCCGCTGTACGAATACTAGTGTCAAGTGACTATTTCAAATGATTACCAACATTTTTCTTTTTAGCTTGTAACTTGGTATTTGAAAGACAATTTCATCATAATAAATAAATACGGTGACAGCCGGCCTTGTTAGAAACAATCAACCTATACTGTCACAAAAAACTGTGACCATAGGTTTCTACAATTTTTAAGTTGGTCCAGCTGGCTGGCTGGTTGGCTGGTGGCTGGTTGGCTGGTGGCTGGTTGGCTGACTATATCATGTACACAGGCCGCACCAATGAAGCTGGTAAACTGAAAATGAAAACATGTAATCTTCGTTATGTCGAGAGAAAAAAAATTTAAATGCCACCCCAATCCACCCACCCATAATAAGTTTTTATTGGGAAGGGTTCAATTTACGATGTAAGTCTATGCTAATTTGGTCCCTTAGTTTGTTTCCGCCTGTTTTCTTTTTTTTTTTTTTTGCTTGTTTTTTGAAAAGTTGGACTTTTTCTGTGATTTTAATCAAAAGGTAAACTCAAACAACATATTCATCAGATATTAATGCAAAAATGAAATTGAAACCTTTTATTCATTCAAGGTTACAAAAATAATTCCGCGATATGGCGGCGAAATCTGATATGCATAATTATGCCTTTTAATCAAAAATTATACTTTTTAGAAACTTCGTATGACTTTTGGGGCCACTTCAAAGCAAAGACTAACAAATATTAGTTATTCTAGTTGCAAAAAAAGTCAAAAAGTATTACTTATTTCATTTAAAAGAATTTCTGATTTCATTACTTAATTCAAAAAAAAAATATTATTACTCATTCTTCCTGTGACATATGGTACGAAACAAAAATCAAATCAAATCACGATAAAAAACCTCTTTATGTATCCAAATTTACAACAAAAAAAAAACTAATTAAATTATTTAATTAGTACAAATTCAGTTTGAATATTCGTACTGCATTGTTGACATTCTGGACTGATGCCTTTTGACCGAACGCAATTGTAACTTGCAGTAGTCTGCACTACACTGTTCTCCTTTTGACTAATGCTTTTTGTCTTAATGCTTTCTCACCTGGATTTGCGTAGCTCAGAGGGGACTATGTGGCTCACTAATTTTAAATTTAAATTCCTGCGTTTATCACGCCTGTCACGCTATAGGAACTATATAAACTTGGATGAGGCCGAACAAAATTTGCCATGCACACTCAATGGACTTAGGTGGGCTCTAGAGTAAAGGGTTTTGGGATTTGGGGGAAAATGATGATGATTAAAAATAAAGTATAAAATTTTATACGGCAATATTATAATAAGTTTGAAAGTCTGAAAGCTTTAGTCCTCTTTTACTCCTTAAACATCTAACCCAGCATGAACAGGTACTTCAGCTAGTGAATACATACATGCAACTGAGTGCATGTGTGTGCGTGTTTGTGTGTGCGTGCGTGGGTTAAAATTAGCGCATGCGTAATAGAATTAGTAAATAAATGAAAATATTGTTTAGAGACAAATGAAGCTTCTCTTGACGACAATAAACCTTTGACATGCGTATCAAATCTACAAAACCTGTGTAGTGCGTATTCTTGCCAATACAAAGCAAGCATTCGCAAAAAAATAATGGGGGAAAGAATAAGAAACGAAAAAAAAAAAAAGAATCATTCATTTTCATCAAACATACTTCGAATGCGCTGACAGGCACAAAATGGTTGGTGTTTACGCAAGGTCAACACTTCCTGTTCAACTGTCAACGATCAAAGGAAGTTTGACAGACGCCAGCGGCAAATCAAACATAAAATGGAGGCTTCACTAGATTTTTTTCTGCAGCCTCAGTGAACAAAGGATATTGTCCATTGTTACTTGTCTTTTTCAATTCACCCATCAATTGAATGAACAAACTGTGGTAGAATGGACTTATCCGAATTAATTTGTAAATGATTCGCTTTTTACAACAACCAACGAAGTTAGAAGATATATATGTGTTCACTAGTGTTCGTCTGTCTGTCTGTCTGTTTGGTTGGCTACATGATATCTCCAAAAGTTCTAAATGAATTCCAATGAGATTTTGTAGAAGGGTTTGGAATGAGCTAATGATTAATTAATTAAATTTGAGGGAAGATCCAGTCATGTTTTGGGATTAGAGATATTTTTCATACATCAAGACAGTAGTCAAAAAATCGAAACTTACACAGTCCGCTCCCTGCATCTTAGCTAACTATGAACTGATTTTTATATATTCCAAACAAATTTGAATAAGATATGATAAATATACAATTCAACAATGTGTCAACTTAAAATAAGTTGATATTTCTATTGCAGTATACATATATATCTGAATAACGATAAAAACAGTTTACAGTCTCAGGTCATATCTATGAATTTATGGGAATATGTTACTCAGACTCTTGCGTTCTCTTCACGTCCTGTTGTTTAATTACCCAGCTCAGACATACTGTCGTAAACCTCCTCTTAAATATGCAAACCCTGGGTTTAAAGGGTGGGGTCGGCACTTGAACTTCAGCTTAAAACGTCAGCGGTCAGGCTGGAAGGCTGTTCTGCAACACAAACCCCGCCGCCCAAGATCCTACAGAACCATCAAAAAATCTCCCTTCGCAAAGCAAATCCATATACACACACACACACACACACACACACACACACACACACATATATATATATATATATATATATATATATATATATATATATATATATATATATATATATATATATACCCTGAAGCAGTTACATGGTAAACAACTGATGATCCCTACAAGAGACAAATTATACATAGTGCCATAATAATGAAGCATATGTGAAACAGGGGTAAAAAAAAAAAACACTGGAGAAAATTACATAAATTGCATTGACAGATATTGGGAATGACATAGGTGACTGAATTGACACAAAACATCTTTTGAAAAAGTTTTTTGATGTTATATATATATATATATATATATATATATATATATATATATATATATATATATATATATATATATATATTGTATGTCTGTGCGTTTTCTTTCATAAGAGGAATGGAAAGGAATGGCTCAGTTTAGCATTAGAATTACATTGTAGACATAACACCCCAATAGTTATAAAACAAAGAATGTTCTTTCTTATAAGGATTCTACAGATACTTTTTCTTCTGTTTCGTTCCATAACATCGATTCATATAATCGGTTAACATTATTTTAATTGCTATTTCCCCTTGAGGGTGTGTCCTTCAATTACGGAATTACCACCTACTTAATTCCTCGAATGTTATCTACCCAGAAGCCCTTATGTAAACGATACTTTCTCAGGTGTAAACAGAGCAAAACATCTTTTATTCATATATATATATATATATATATATATATATATATATATATATATATATATATATATATTGGAAATTTTTACAGCTTTGAACATTAAAAAAAACTTTTCCAAAATTATTTTGGGGTCACTTCAGTCCCTTATTTCCCAATATCTGACAATTTAACTATTGTTAATTTTTCTCTTTTTGAGATTGTCAGTTATTCGCCATGTAACTGTTCCGGGGATTTTAAAACAAAATTGTATCAGTTATATCAAAATGGCACCCAGCAATGTTGATTAAACAACACCCCCATTTCAGCTATATTTTGATATATAGCTTGTCATACATGTAGTTTGTCATTTTATTCAGAGTATTATGTATATTGATATTGTTTTACACTATATATATATATATATTATATATATATATATATATGTGTGTGTGTGTGTGTGTGTGTGTGTGTGTGTATGTATATAATATATATATATATATATATATATATATATATATATATATATCATGTGGCAAATTTTTGTTAAAAAAATACTAATGTACGAACTTGAGGGCACTTGTTGAATTTCTTGTAATTTCTCCATTTTGCGAAATTCAATAATAAACCATTGCTTTTACAGAGAATAGCCTTTGGGTCTGATGGTATCCATCGCCACGGCGAGGCGTTCAAGGAAAAGTGTTTGGTATCATTATAGTAAGCGTGCTCTGCGGTTGTATGAGCTCTAATGTCAACGGAGAATTGCATTTCATCGACGGAATCATGAATGCTGACGATTACGTAAATGTATTTGAAAAAAAACATGCTGTCTCATCCTGGACGCTATGGAAGAACGACTGTGTACCAGCATTGCAATGATCCAAAACGAGAGTTTCTGAAGAAGCCAAAAGTAAAAGCGTTCGATTGGTCTAGCACGTGGCAGAATTCAAATCAAATTCAGCACTTGTGGAATGTACTGAAACAATTAGTAGAATAACGGCGACTATCTAACAAGATGGTTTTTTTTTAATGCGTACTGTTGGAGTGAAAAACCATTCCAGTGGCTGTTAGTGCGCCAATGTGGTCAAAACTACAAGCAGAATTTCAAAATAGAGGCTACCACACCAGATATTGATACCAACTTTTTCACATGGGGTGTACTTATTTGGGGACTGCTTAATATTCATATTTTTGGCTGCAGTTTCAACGCTGTAAAGTTTGATAATAAATAATACCTAATAATATCTGTTTTGTTTGTATAATGTTCCACTAGAAATAAAATCCTGGTATGAATGGTTTGGCAGAAAATCAACTTTTTATAAAAATATTGGTAGAAATGTATCTATTTATGGGCGATACTGTACTTTACCAAGTTAATGAGTTGAGCATTTGTTACTATGAAATCTATAGTAAAATGATTGAATACATAGTATAGTGTAAATAGGAATTAATACTCTTGTATACTTTGGATTTAATCAGTTGAGACTTCACATGACTCAGTTTAGAGCCATAGAACGCTTTTCATCCCAAAATCAAATTGCTTCTTCTCCATGTATTCAAATAGCCCCACGTTCAGAATTGCTGATCTAGATATTTAAAAAAATATATTTTAATGGTGTTTTTACCGAAGCGTGGTGAGGGGGTCCCGACCCCCTTGACCTGCAACCCTAGATCCGTGCTTGTGTGCCCGGTTTCAACTGTGTGTCACCGGGGCCACTTGACACGTTTGCCTTCTTGTTCGTCCTATTCACCTTCGTTGGATTGTCCTCCTCGAGAGTTTAAGGGTCGATGACAAATGCCACCCGCTGGTTCTCGAGTCTGAAGACGCCATTAATGAGACAAGATCTAAAATGGAGTGTTTGACTGGGAATAGAAAATGTCTCGTTGTTTAAGTGGGGGACAAAAAAACAGAGAAACCACCCCCGGAGAAAAACAGACGCTTACACACGCATTTCTTTCTATTCTTTCTATTTCTTTCTTTCTGTCTTCTTTTCTATATCTTTCTTTCTCTCTCTTTCTTTCTTCCTTCCTCTCTATCTCTCTTTCTTCCTTTCGTTCTCTCTTCCTATGTTTACTTTTTTAAAAATTTGCCAAAACTTCCCTTCCTTTTTTTCTCGTTTTCCTCTCACTCAATATATATTACACGCACACGTCTTTATTTCTTTCCTTCCTTCTTTTTCCAGACCAAATTCGTCTAGGAGATAATTACTCCGCATAGTTTAGTCTGGCAGAAGGACAATCAGATGGAACGTGGGTTGGAAGAATCCTGTCCTCTACCTCGGTTCGAACATAGATAAATTGTCATGAACAGACTGACATGGATAAATATGAATGCAAAAGATGAGCAAAAGTTCAATTGGCCAACTTATATCACAAATAGTCGACTCGCCACTGTTTCGGATGACAATGCATATAACAGGCTTTTGCTGCTATCACCGAGAACTTTAAGATAGGTTAAGGGGAAAGTGGTTTGCCCAAATGCTCATCCATAAACTCTCTTTCCCATCAGTTATCTTGACAGGTCGGTGATGGATCAAGAGATCTAGTTATGACAGAAAACACGGGGAGGTAGATTCATGTCTTTCTTAAGAGTGTTCAAGCTATCACAGCCAGAATAATAACTCAGCCAGCGATTCCCTTTTTTGTGCGGATAAACGTTAACCATTCGTTCTTTCAGCGCATGTAATTATTTTTGAACTTCAGTACAAAGTATGGAGTTGAATTTGTTTTCCTACTGTAACAAGAACGACAAGAAACGAGGAATGTAAACCGCTATACTCCTACTATGATATGAACTCACAGGGGTACTTTGAAGAGAACTAAAGTACCATTGCCCTAGGTAGGCTATTTTATCGTTACTATTGAACGGATGGATACTTTCTGGACGTACATCGCATATCCACATGTGCGTAAAAGGTTTAATAGACAAAACACGAATGAATTATTTTTGCGGTGAGGGACCCAGCACAAAACCACTGTTGTTTTCCTCTCCATAAATCGAGATGCAAATATTTACATTGGAATGAGTCTTTCTTTTTTTTTTATCAAGAAAATAATGGAGGATTTCTTTGTTTGGGTGGGCTTGGTCCTTCTCACAAAACACAGCTGCACAAATCGACTAATAAGAGAAAAAAAGACTTCACGCAACAGGGTTGCCAATTCAAATAGAAATGTTTGAGCTAAATACAGACGTCCCTCGATATAACTTGGTTCGATATAGGAGTAGTGTGTGATATGAAACTGGTGGGTCTCAGACCCAACAATTTCGTCTATATTAAGACCCATTCCTCCAGAAAAGCACGAATAAAAAACATAATTTTACTAAAAAAACTCTCTTGATGTGACTAAAATAATAAACAATCAATCAAATTCCACTCCAACTTCTATCCTGAATATATAATGAATAGAACAATATAGAAATATACTTTTTTAGTATCAATATATTTACTTATTTACTAATAAGACCTTGCATAACTGTTTGATAAATTTCGTAGATGTGTAAAACTTGTCAATTTAGTCAAGGCGGTAAGAGAGCCGGTTACCAATCACTTCGTTGTGATTTCTAAATCACGGAGGGAAAATGTTAATTCAATGAATGTCTTTATTTATTAGGACGAAATAAGCCCATGCATAATTCTGGCATGAATTTTGGTATTTGTCAATTTAGCTCAGTCGTTAAGAGAGCCAACTGTCCATAAATTGGTAATAATTTTAAATAATGGTAGGGGAATGTTAATTTTACTCCCTTAAATTGTATGAGGATTGTTCTTGTCGTTCTTGTCCTTATTAGGATAAAAAGTCTATTTCAAATCTTTGGCAGGAGTTAGACAATTTCTCTAATTTGCAATCAATTAACATATAATTACGTGGTGTTTTACGCATAATTTCAATTTTACTTACCTAATATACACTAATCATTACATTGATAAGAAAATGTTTAAAGAGAGATGAATCGAAAGTGGAGCTAAATCAAGAGCTAAGAGCTTGATACAGACTTATAAGAGCTAAATGCACCAAAAAGGAGCTAGATCTAGCTCAAAAGGAGCTGAATTGGCAACTCTGTCCTGCAACAAAACATAGTACAACAAATGCAATTATGGTATGTGTAAACGAAGTGATATGTTTCAGGGTCACCGCAGGTCGGTTTTTTTATTTCCTTTCAGGAGATGAGACGAAACTTGAAATGGCGTTAAATTTAGTCGCCTTTTTTTTTCCTTTCAACAAGAACAAAACAAAATGGTTAGCGTTTTTTGTAGCAGTCGGTGAAATGAAAGCGTTTCATTTTTATGCTCCCACAAAACAATGTCTTCTCAGTACAGTTTTCCCTCGTTATCAGAAAGTATAGCGTTCATATGAATAAAAATCTCTCGGGTCACTTATCAATTTCCAATCATACTGCTTACTTAACAGTTGTCAAATATACAAACAGGAGAGAAGACGTTAGCGTTCCAATAGAAAAAATCAACAAAAATAAAGTGTAAGAAAATTATAGTAAAATAATAATACTAATTCAAACAACACAAGGCGGTATTTCATCTTTTGTGACGACGAAGTGTACGAAAACAAGCATCAAACATTAGATGGAAGAAAAAATAGAAAATGATCGCAGGAAATCTTTCATTAGACTACTTATGGACTCTGAACCCTCCCAGCTCCAAAAAGGAGCAAGACAAGGTGATACCAGCTCACCCAAACTCTTCACAGCCTGCCTCAAGATGATCTTCCGAAACATGGACTGGGAGAATAGAAGAATCGAAATAGACGGCGAATATCTGAGCAGCCTTAGATTTGCAGACGACATCTTCCTTTTCGCAGAGAACTTACACGACCTCCAACTGATGTTAAATGAACTAAACGAAGAAAGCAAAAAAGTAAGCCTACATACGAACTTCAGTAAAACGGAAATCATGTGCAACAATCACATCGAGAATAAGAACATAACTGTCAAAATCGAATATGCAAAACTCGGCAAGGTAAATTACAACATCTACCTAGGACAACGAATCTCTATAACATCCTCAAAAGGAGAGGAAATTAAGCAAAAAATCACTCTAGGATGGCAAGCCTTCGATAGAGAAAGCTTAACCTACAAAAGCAAGACGATCCGAATAATCCCAAAAAGAAGAGTATACAACCAATGCATTCTCCCGATAGTCACTTATGGAGCTGAAACATGGAACCTAACTAAGAGACAGACCTACAGACTGAAAAGCATGCTAAGTGCACATGAGAGGATCATGCTCAATCTTACATGGAGAGATCACAAGACAGCACAGTATATGAGGAAGAAAACGGGAGTCTAAGACATCATAGAAACTATTTTTAAAACTCAAATGACAATGGGCAGGCCACGTTGTAAGAATGGCTGGCAACTGATTGACATCCTAAGGAATCTAGACAAATTTAGACAGTTCATATCTGTTTCATTCTGTTCCTTTATATTTGTCGGGTGGTACTTTTTATCCCTGCCACTCCTAGTCGTTCCTTGCTATTTCATGATACTCATCATCATCATCATCATCATCATCATCATCATCATCATCATCAGTCTTTTATCATCCGTCGTTGGACATAGACCTCCCCCAGGATCTGCCACAATTCTCTATCATGGGCGTCGCACAGCCAGTATTTTCTGAATTTGTCTCGTTCATCTCTCCATCTTGTATTCTGTCTCGCATATGTCTCATATTCAGTTTCGCATATGATCTCTGGGGATCCATGTTGTGAGTCGTAATGTCCATCAGTTGTCTGCCATTCTTGCGACATGGCCTGCCCATTGCCATTTAAGTATTTAAAAAATTTATTTTTGATTTTTCTCTAGTTCTCAAAGATTAACAAAATCTCTGTTATTCCCTACCTCTCCTCAAAACTGTTAATTCTCAGATATAAGAAAATTCTTTGCCATTCCGTGCTACTTCTTGATAGTACTCGTTCTCAAACATAAACAAACTTTCAGCCTTTTCACGTCGCACGATTCATCAACGTTTGAGAACTACTAGTATCAAGAAGTGTCAGGGATAGTTTTTGCATCAAAATCATTAACGTGTGACAAGGACAGGAAATCGATATGTTAGATTAGTGTTGCACGATATTCTCACTCTCAATACTTTCTATTTGATATAGTTCCAGACTCAGTTATGCTGAGCAAATGTCTATATTTAGGTAAATAACCCACCTGTTTCATTGATGTACGGTCAAATCGCTTTGGACACACCGGTTCTAGTACGATCACCTCTGTTAAGCGACGTCAAGTCAGGTCATTATCTAAACGGGTGACCTTCTGGGAATGTCGTATGCAGAAATAAGATTGTTGAGTTGGTGCCAAGCAGGCACCAGACTATACAGACTATCAAGCACACTCTGCTCCAAGGAAGACAACTGACTGTTTTCCCCCACCCCACAAGAGCTTCATCAACTTAACTGCTTATTGAAATGTGGTTACGACCTCTATAGCACTCATGTGTTTGATTAAGGAAACTAGACGGGCCGCTGTATTGACGGAAGGAAATCAATATAAGCATTTCAATCAGTCGAGTAAATATACTTCTATATTTTTTTGTTTTTGTTTGCACACACTGGTAACGGATGAACTTAATTAACCACTACCATTTCAGAAATGGGGAAAGGCCTTTGTCCAGCAGTGGACCTGAAATGTCCGATAATGATAAGGTGGAGGAGGATGGTGTTGGTGGCGGTGATGAGGATTTCGTTCTTTATTGTCTATAGACAGTTCATTATGAAATACACAAAATAACAAAGAGGAATGTGATTTATATAGATGTAGTCTAGTAACAATTTGGCAATTTTCTTGTTTGGAACTGATAAGCAAGTCAGATAAGTAAAAATAGTCTTATATTATTTCCCAGGCATTGATAACAAACCTTTTTTTTTACATTCTATCTGTCGGCTTTACGCCAAAATTACGCATATTCTGAATATCTGTGTATTCCAACCGGTTCTTATCTATATCAGTCCAATTTAATCTTCCTCCTGTTATTTTTGTCTATGTATATCTCTTTTAATCTTTATCTATCATTTTCTGCCTATCTATCTACATCTGTCTGTTCATATCTATGTCTGCCTCTTCCTATTGATTCACTACAATTTATTATTCATTCACGTAAACTTTTTTCTCCTTTCTTTTCTACTTTGTTACCGGACCAATACCTTTCACCGTAGCTACTAAGCCTAGTCTGCCACAAGGCCATAAGTACAGAGCGCCAAGTGAGGATCGAACTCCCTAACCTCGTAACGATCTGCGAACTTAGCCTGACAACCACTATTCCGTCGTGTCGCACTCTAGTTTAGTACACTGTAAAGTAACAATTATAAGGAACTCACTTGGGATCGAATTCGCTCCAGTAACAATAGTCTGTAAGACTTACTTGTTTACCACTAAAACCCTGTTCCAAGGTGAGGCACCCTCAAAATATGAGTCTATACGTAAATGTGATTGGGGGAAAAATGGGAAAATATCTCTCATTCAGAGAAGAAATTGCCACCTTTTTTTTTACAACCATTAGCCATCCTTACACCGAATTTCATTGAAATCCATCCAGTATTTTCGTAGATATCGTGAGGACAGACGAACCAACGAACCGACTGATGAATGAACAGCCGACCAAAGAGTCGAAAAGACACGACCAAAACAGATACCTCTTCCCAACTTCGTTGACAGAGGTAAATGAAATGATATTTTTGTCAAAAGAGCTACAGCGATCGGCCCATGATACAAGCCTGTATCTACCACAAGTGATTCATTTCCTAATAAACTGTACCATCAATCATCAAGGACAGGAGAGTTCTTACCGAAAACTCACCTTACGGAAGGAATTTTCTGATAATTCCTGCAGTTGGCCTAAATGGAGCCTGTGGTCCCAATCAGAGATCATGGATTTAAACTATGTGTTTATTGAAAGATAACTTACTTCAAAATCATCATCAATATCATCATCATCTTTTGGATCACATTTGATTTGAATACCTAGAGAGATAGATAGATGGAAATCAGACCATTATATATATATATATATATATATATATATATATATATATGTATTTGGCGTTTGACCAAAACTGCTGGGGTGCCATGTTAATATAATTGTTTTGTTTTTAAAATCTTCGAAACAGTAACATTGTAAACAACTGATGATCCAAACAAGAGAAAATTTATGCATCGTACCATAGTAACAAAGTATATGTGAAATAGGGGAAAAAACACGGAAGAAAATTACATGAATTGCATTGACAGATATTGAGAAATAAGTGACTGGAGTTACACAAAAAATTTAAAAAGCTTTTTAATGTTTAGCATTCAAAACTAAAAAGCTTTCTAGACTATATATATATGTATCATCTAAAAAGCTTTACAGCTTAAAACATTAAATACATCAAAAAAACAACTTTTTTCAAAAAATTATGTCGTTTCGGTCAATTATTTCTAAATATCTATTAATGCAATTTATGTAATTTTTCAGTGTTTTTTATCTTTAACACAGAATTTGATATTATGGAACTATGTATGAATTTGCTGGGATCATATATATATATATATATATATATATATATATATATATATATATTGGGTGCAAGCAGTACTATAAAGTGAATAAACTAAGAGAAGAAAAAAGAGTTTATACGACAGCAATCATCGGAACCACTCTCGAAAAACATCGGGGCTTTAAAGCAATAAACAAAAGCTCTCAATATAGGATATAATCAAATAACTAGCATACTCAATGAAAACGGAGACATAACAACGGAGACATAACAACGGACGCAGACAGAATAGTCGGAAACGCCCAGGACTTCTACCAAGAACTCTACTCTTCAAGACACTGGCAACAAAACGACGACCCCTATACGCAAGACGTTGACAATCAGTTCGAGGATTTCCCAGAAGTTACACCATGGGAGGTGAAAAAAGCCATCAAACAAACAAAAAAAAAAGAAAAAGCCCCTGGACCAGATGATATCACCGCCAATCTACTCAAAAAAGCTGGTAAGATCGTCAACAAAAAACTAGCTATTCTATTCAACTAGTGTCTAAAACAGAGTAAAGTCCCGAAAGACTGGAACACAGCTATCATAATGCTTCTACATAAAAAAGGAAACCCTAAAGACATCAACAACTACAAGCCTATAAGCCTACTCAACTGCATCTACAAACTAATCGCAAAAATCATCACCAACTGGATCACCAGAACACTAGATGAAAACCAACCAGGGGAACTGACTGGATTTAGAAAGAGCCACTCGACCATAAATCATCTCCATTCAGTAAATCAGCTGAAAGAAAAAGCAACAGAATACAAAATTCCACTCTCTGTAGCATTTACAGGCTCCAAGAAGGCATTTGACTCCCATAGTCATGAAGGCCATCACTCTACAAGGTGTTGACCCTGTATACGTTAGAGCTATGCAACGTATATACAATCACAGCTACTTCTTCACCAGGCTACCTTAAGACTCTCAACCATTCAAACACCAAAAAGGAGTGAGACAAGATGATACCAGCTTATCCAAACTCTTTTCAGACTGCTTTGAGATGATCTTCCGACACCTGGACTGGGAGAAAAGAGGAATCAAAATAGACGGCGAATATCTGAGCAACTTCAGATTAACAGACATCTTTTCACAGAGAACCTACATTATCTCCAACTAATGCTAGATGATCTAAACGAAGAAAGCAAAAAAGTAAGCCTACACACGAACTTCAGTAAAACGGAAATCATGTGCAACAATCACATCGAGAATAAGAACATAACTGTCAAAATCGAATATGCAAAACTGAGGAAAGTACACCACTACATTTACCTAGGACAACGAATCTCCATAACATCCTCAAAAGAAGAGTAAATCAAGCAAAGAATCACTCTAGGATGGCAAGCCCTCGATAGAGAAAGCTCAACCTACAAAAGCAAGACGATCCGAATAATCCTAAAAAGAAGTGTATACAACCAAAGAATTCTCCCGATAGTCACTTATGTTAATGAAACATAGAAACTAACCAAGAGACAGACCTGCAAACTGAGAAGTATATAACGCGTGCATGAGGGAATCATGCTCAACCTGACAAGGAAAGATCACACGATAGCACAGTATATCAGGACGAAAACAGGAGTCTAAGGCATCATAGAATCTATTAGAAAACTATAATGGCAACGGGCAGGTTGCAAGAATAGCTGACAACTGATGGACATCACGACTCACATGGATCCTCAGAGATCACAAGCGAAACCGAGACCGACTGAATAAAAGATGGAGTGATGAACTGGACAAATTCGGAGAATACTTGCTCTTCAATGCCCATAGAGAAATGTGGCAGATCCTGGGGAAGGTCTATCTCCAACGACGAACGATAAAAGACTGATGATGATAATAATGATGATGATGGCCAGAAGGCTATTCCTTGTACGGGCTCCGCCGAATAAGATCCTTCAATTATGGAAAGCATTCCCCAAATCTTCGTTCACGAAGTCAGTCCATTCATCCACTCATTCATTCATTCGTTGGAAATTACCATAGACTAAGCGACATCTCAATTACCTTAAATCCCTAGCCGATTTTCCCTTATTTGGTCGAGTGCCAGACTGATGTAAGTCAGTATAATTTTTTTTTCTTTTGGACAAAGATTGTGTTGTCATTGAAATTGGATCATTGTCGATAATTGGTTGCTAAGTTATTTACTGAAAGCTGCACGTTAGATTAAACTATACACGGATAGGCACATGCAAACACACGCCCCTTTCGCACAGACGCACGTGTGCGCACACACACACACACTATATATATATATATATATATATATATATATATATATATATATATATATATATATATATATATATATATAGTCCCCAAACCGGTTACATGGCAAACAACTGATGATCCCAACAAGAGAAAATGTACACATATTGCCATAATATGTAAGTATGTGTAAAACTTAGAAAACAACACTGGAGAAAATTACATTAATTACATTACCAGACATTGAGAAATAAGTGACTGAAGTGACACAAAATATTTTTATTAAAGTTTTTAATATGTTTTTAATATGTTTAGTGTTTGAAGATGTAAAGCTTTCTAGACTATATATATATATATATATATATATATATATATATATATATATATATATATATATATATATATATATATATATATATATACACACACACATTTTCTCTTTGTTTTCAAAAACTAACTCGCTAAAAAGATGCCTTGGGTCCCATTTGTGCACACATAAAATTTTGTAGATATATGTTTCGTGGTTCCTCAGTTATGCTGTCATATATCGACAGACAGGCAAACATATCGTGAATTATGGTAAGTGATATACAAACCTTGAAAACAAATGAGCAAGTAAGCGAAGTTCGCTGCAACACCATTAGAACCATAAACGACATTAATTCTATTGGGGTAACAAAAACAGACTGGTCTGGTTAGTCACTCGATAGAAACTATCATTTGACCAACGTTTCGTGCGCTGTGTCGGGGGTGATCAATTAAAAAATGGGTTAGAGGGTTGATCAATGAATGAACTATTTCACTCGCCTTTTGTTAGGTTGTGATTCCCAAAAATGTGTCTATTTTTTTTAAGCGTGAACTCTGCTGGCGTAAATAAGGAGTAAATATTTAGAATTTCAGCCCTCTAGCTCGATTGGTGCAGTCTGTACACGCAGCACATACATAGCCTGTTAGACCCACTTAAAAACTCAAGAAACCTATGTTGATGTTGACACTGGAATCCTGTGTTCGAGCCAAGTTGAAAAAGGCCGATTCTATTTCCTGTACTGATATAAGTACACAAGCCAGTGCATCCATTTGTGTAATAGACCTGTCGTGACTTGTTGATACATTCCGGTGCTGTTGGTCCGTGTTCGAGCCCAGATGAAAACCAGGAGTTAGAATGCTATTTTTCAAAACACACGAGTAGACCATCTCCCCTACAGCAGTGCCATGTTTCTCGCAGAGCATCATTATTAAAAAGTGTTCGATCACCACACACTTACTTCATAAACAAGACTGGCTGCAGCAAGGTCAAACTCCACTCCAACTTCTATTCCAAAGGTTATTACTCTAACCTTTGCATTGTATATATGATAAATAAAAGTTATCAAAATGCATATTTTTTGTATTAATGTACTTATCTAGTAGAATGCAATAACCCAGGGCTTATATTTGAGATAAATTTTTGTTATTATCAAAGACTCATCAATTCAGCTCAGTCGGTCAGATGATCTCGTGGTCTTGATCGTGAGATCAAATCACGGCAAGGTAGCGTGAATTTCACATATCGATTTACACCCCCAAGGATTGTTGTTGTTGTTACGGTAGAAAAAAAGTCCAGTTTGGAGTCTGATGATCGCAGAACACCTCACTGTGGAGTAATGTTTAGCAAGCTATTTTTACAGTCCATTACCGTGGAAGCGAGTTTGATTCCCCCTGGGTGACCCATTCTTCTGATTTTGTGTTGTAGCAAGTTGAGCTTACTTTCTAATTTCAAGATAGCCAGTGCATTCGTATTCTTGCAAAATCTGTAAAGTCCCAAGGGATGCGAATCCTGATTATTTCACCACTTTTTCCGTATTAATTCGACCTCGGGAATATCTACAGAGCACTTTTTTGCCTTTATCAGTACTCAGCCGTTTTTTCTAAACAAAATCACACACAGAGACACACAGACACACAGACACACACACACACACACACATATATATATATATATATATGTGTGTGTGTGTGTGCGTGTGTGTGTATGTGTGTGTATATATATATATATATATATATATATATATATATATATATATATATATATATATATGTGTGTGTGTGTGTGTGTGTGTGTTAAAGTGAGCTCTTTCATGTGTAGTTTAATCTAATGTGCAGCTTTCAGTACATTACTCAGCAACCATTTGTTGACTCTGATCCAATTTCAATGACGGCACAATCCTTGTACAAATAAATGAATAAATAAGAATTATTGTTCAATTTCAAAAGCGCTAGCATTTTAAATCGCGTATATATATATATATATATATATATATATATATATATATATATATATATATATATATATACTAGACTTACTTCAGTCCGGCACTCGACTAAATAAGGAAAAACTTGTGAAAAAACTGAAGACGATTTCCTGGAAGCTAAGGAGATTGTGAAGTCACTTAACCTATGGTCATTTCTTATGAATGAATGGCTTGATTTCTCAAACGAAGATTTGGTGAAGGTTTTCCACGACGTGTCAGCGGGATGTGTATGTGCAATGACCCTTCACTCTGGACGATGGAGTTTTAAGGTGAAGTGCGACGTGAGCACGCCCAACCCCACCTTTAAACCTATGGAACAGAACGGTTTTGCGTTGATGATTATTGATTAATAATATTACTAGAAGTTACTCTTATCCACTCCCGATCATAGGCAATTTCCTGGCCACCCTAGCTTACCTATATATTTGCCCAAACTTGATTTAAAACCTTACAGGGTGTATAGAAAGTAAAAGGGGTAAAAATAGGCAGCGAGTAACCTACTAGGAGGGTTTGAACATTGAAAGAATATCGGAAGGCGTTGATGAGAATGACTTGCTGAGAGCTGCAAGGGAGAAGAAGTTATGGAGAGTCATGATCGTCCACACCCTGATTGGGACGTGGCACATAAAGATGAAAAACTGGCAAGTAGAATCATAAGCGTATGAGAACTCTTAGAATTAAAGGGGGGGGTGCAAAGGGCTTGATTTGTCCGAAATCTTAGACTGTTTTGACCGAATTTGTGGGGCGGGCATTTGCTGCCTCTGCCCCTCTGGTTCATACGCCTACGAGTAGAACTTGGGTAAATCAGAAAGAAAAGACAGATAATCCAAGTGGCATCAACAATCTTTCAAGTAGAAGAGCCTTTCTGTTTCGCTTCATCCTCATGTGGTGCCTATATTTACTGCTTTGTAAATGGTTGAGTATCATGTCCCATGCACCAGTATGTTTACGTCTACTTGTACGTACTTGTATATGTAGAGAGTGAGAGAGAAAATATTTTGACGTAAAGCTCGTCTTGCAGGCGAATTCAATAATGCAGTATATATAAGTGAATGTATATATATATATATATATATATATATATATATAGAGAGAGAGAGAGAGAGAGAGAGAGAGAGAGAAATAGAAAGAGAAAGAGAGAGAGCGAGGCAGGGTGGAAACATTGGTGTGAGTGTTGAGCAGACAGAAAGAAAGATAAATGAATGTGACAGCTCTACATAGATGGACGAACAGCGGGCGAATAGAAAGATTGGGCTTATGTGAACCAAGGCAAGGGAGACAACTGCCAATTTCTCTGAAGATCCCGGAGAATGACCTGGAATGTTAGATATCCCTCAAATGTACGTTTCGTCGGGGACTGATACTCAGTACATCCGGCTGAGGCTGCGAGAAGATAAGCGAAAGAGAAAATCAAAGGAAAGCAAGAAAGAAGAAAGAGATGACCGGGAATTGTCAGAGATAAGGACAGAGAGACAAACTTGGCTGCCGCGCACCCACTTCCATTCCGACTGACGGTGATCACTGCCATTTTTGTATGGTATATATAATAAATATAATCTAAATAATATACATTTTTAGTATGAATGTATTCATTAGAATCAAATAAGCTCTTGCGTACCTGTAAGATAAATTCCGTAGATAAGTAAGACTTGTCAGTTTGGCTCAGTCTGTAAGAGAGCCGACTACCAATCATTTGATTGTGATTTCAAATCACGGACTAGCAATGTTGATTTGATAAATTTATTTTTTCTATTTCCAACATACATTTTGGTAGGTATGTAAGACTTGTCCGTTTGGCTCAGTCGGTAAGGGACACGACTGCCAATCCGTTGGTTCATTTCAAATTGCAATTGGGAATTGTTGATTTTTATTCCCCCCCCCCCCCCCAAAAAAAAAGTTTGATGAGGACTGTTCTTGTTACGGTAAAAAGTAATGTCAAACCCAGAATTGGGCAGAAGTTTTACAAAAATGTGACCAAATAAAGAAAAAGGAAAAAGAAACGGTGATATCGAGAAAGAAAGACATACAGTAAGTAACTAGGCCAGAATTCTAATGACGTACCCACGTACCACTGGAAGGGAAACAGCGGAAAAGGGGAAGGGGGCAGTGAAATGGAAACTGTGGGTAGGGGGGGCACTGAAAGAGAACCAGTGGATAAGGGTGACCGCCGGATGGGGAGCTCTAAATTATATAAATCGTATCTAAAATAACAGTTTTAATCTATAATCCCAATGCTCGTGAACGCTGATGGTGTAATTTTATATCTATCACGAGAATTGATTAGAAAAAAAAAGAATAACTGATTGTTCTTTAATGGCATCAGTTAACTTACGGCCGACAAACTTTCTTATGCAGATGTGTACGAGTGTGTGTGTGTGTGTGTGTGTGTGTGTGTGTGTGTGTGTGTGTGTGTGTGTGTGTGTGTGAGTGTGTTTGTATGAACACGTCCAAAATCGTTTAAAGAAAGGGGAAGTAAATATAGAAAGAAGGAAGGAAGCGAAGAAAGAAAGAAGGTTGGTGGTCTGGAGTTGTCTGAATATTTCAGATAAAGTAGTTTCATTAATGATTATTATTTTTTTCTCATTCGTTTTTCTTTCATCCTGTCTATCGCAACGCCCAGGTCGTTACATTCTACGACCGTTAAATGCGGTTGATGTTTCTAAAAAAAAAAATATGTACGGAAGTTGTAGCTGATGTAAGGAAGCACTGCGCGTCTGGAGGAGAGAAGCAACAAAAAAAAAAAATCATTCGGATGATGGAGACGGGACGCTGGGGTTGGGGTGGGAGCTAAGTATAAAGAAAGAATGTAAGAGAAAGGATAAAACAGGAACATGATACCTAAACACTTATCAGCAGGGATTTCCTCTTTTCTCATCAGACTCTTTTCATGTGGTCGTTTGTTTTTATTTCGAAAGATGAACTTATACTTTTCTGCTGAGTGCTTTCAACATCACTTTTTTTAGATGCACAAGCATCTCTAGCATCGATTACCGTCACTGACTGACATAACAAAATGCCAGTTACGTCCCTTGGTCAGTGTTGCCAATTTAGATGCCGTCGAGTTATATCGCTTACTTTATCCACTTGAATCTTGACGTTTTTTTAGCTACGCCCAAAAGGTCTGAAATTGTTATCTAGATGATTTATAAAATAAAAGTTTGTTTTTTTTTTTCAATTTAATCTTTAGTAATAAAAAAGTAATATTTTCAATAAATAGAGTAACATGTAAGATAGAATTGATTGGCGATTGAAGTCACATTTATTTTATCAATAGAATGCAATATATTTCCAAGGTTTTACATATATGTATCTTGAGAATCTGGATGTTTCGATGTGTTTTAAGATGTTTCTTGACTCAATTTTTTATGTAAACTTGAAAATAAAGTTAGCAATATTGCTAAATTTTCATACAAGAGAAGAACTAGCGCCTAATGGTCTGGCTTTCAGGCTTATTTCGTTTGTGAAAGTCAGCCATATATATATAATATAATATACTGTAGATAACGACGTCTTCTAAGTATCACTTATTTTCCCTAATGGATCATATTAGTCAGTTGAGACCCAAAAAACTTGACACTCTGATGGACACATTGATACCGCGTGTTGAAAAGTTGACGTATCCGACGAATATTGAACTAAACTTGAATCAAACTTAATATATTACAGTCGACTTATACGTCGACATATACGGTATGTAGCAAACTAAATACTATTCAGGAGGTGCAGGATGGGAAGAGTAGTTCCCTCACCCTTATCCCAAACTGATCATGAAGTTGCTTTGTAACCAGTGCTAAATACATACAATTTATGTATGGGTTCGGTGTATACATGTGCATGTAGTCTATATAATGTACTGTAAGTATATTATGATGGCATAGATGCTTCTTTCTATGAACGTTGGGTCAGCGGTTGGCGGAGAATTTGGGTTTGTAGAAATTGAACCAGCTGGAGTCACTATTATAATGAGGAGTTGTTTGGAGAGAAATTAAATGATCATCTGGCTATAAAAATAATGTAATGTCCGTAATGTCTTTTGAATAGTAAACATGTATATATTTAGATACTGTTTTGACAATGTTTTAGTCAAATATAGCAGTAGAATACATGAAAGAGAAATACAAGCAAGACAGGAAAAAAGATATATGTATTTAACTATAAACATGCATTTTAGTCAAAGAAAAATTATAAAAGGGCAATGTTAAAAGTGTTAAAGATGATATAAGAAGCATACTGAAAGTAGAGATGAATATTAGAGTGTTAGAATGTGCACATGAAGAAATTAGCTTTGGAGCAATGATATTTTACACAAAATAGTGTGTAATGATATCGTCTGCATTCTTGAATTCATATGGGACGCGTGGACGTCGTACCGAAAAGAGACACTCAAACAGAATTCGACCAAAATTAATTTTGATTCTATTTCTTTCTTATTTCATTTTGTTCGATGGAACCTTGCTAGTTATAACTTTGTGAGAAAGTGTATCAACGATTTTTCTGAATGCGCTGTAAGCATATTTCGAAAGTTAGTGGAAATTATATAAAATGTTAATTTTGATCGATTTGGCTTGGCAAAAAATTGTTAACATGCTATGTCTAGCTGTTAGTGTTAGGCTGTGACAAATACTTCCCTCGCTAGACGAATTTTCGGTATCTGAAAATGACGATAAATAGAAATTGCAGAGAAAATGCAAGGTTTGCAAAGTTGTACAATATTTTTGAAACATAGAGTAATCGAACAATATGCAGAAAATTCATTCACAAAAAAAAATGCATTAATGACCTGGCATTCATTGATAAAAAGTACGACATGTGAAAATGTTCGTAAAAATCTATAGTGGCGACAACAGTCTAGCCTTTATATGTGTATTTATGACAGTGTGTGATAGTAGCAGCAAATAGAATGCTGCCTGAAACATTGTTGCATGCTACATGCAGTTGAGTAGCGAAATTCAGGTCGACGAAAATTGGCTATTCGATGCAATATTGTTGATGCTTGAGAAATTTGAAAGTTCTTTTGAAATGTTCGTTTCACCGTGTATTTTTTTCTTTTTTTTGGATCAGTGAGAATTTTGCATGATTAAATAAATTAATCAGTCTGTTTTTACATTCTCTGTTTTCGTCGAGAAAACTAATCGATTATTGATTCTTTGAGTAAACTTCTGCCTCCGTTTGAAGCAAAGAATGACTGAGATGTCAGAGTTGAAAAGGTTGCATTTAATGTGTTCTTTTAGTCTTTTAGAACAGAATGAAGTATTCTTGTACTTATCGTCATAGTCGTATAGATTTTGTCAAATCAAAGTTATTTATTCAAGCGAGTATTTTTGGCGCTGTTGATTTTAAATTAATTATAAGAAACCATCAACTAAACCTATCACTAGGATTGTCAACATAGGTTTCTTCAGTTTTCAAGTTGGTCTGGCTGGCTGTGTATATATCATGTATAGAGGCTGCTCCAATGGGGCTAGAAGGGTGAAAAAATAAATATTTACGCCTTATATATGAAGGCACAATTGGTGACTAACCGTCTAGCCAATTTACAGTATCTGTTATCAATCAGAAATCCTCGACTTGGCCAGCTCATTTCTATCTTCATCACAACTTTACTTCATTAGCAAAGTTTTTTGTTCTCTCTCTCTCTCTCTCTCTCTCTCTCTCTCTCTCTCTCTCTCTCTCTCTCTCTCAGTCAAAAAACTATGTAGAGGCACCCCTCAAAATCGTCAAACTGACCCCTCTGCCGGGTCGAGCGAATATCGGCACGGAGAATGATGAGCAAAGTTCAAACTCTGGTTTAGATAACTTGTGTTCACTTCACATTAATGTCCTTGAGAGAGGCATGAATCCATCTCTGCCCCCAGCTGTGAGTAAAAAAGTGCAGGGTAGACGTCACCTTCGGTGCTTGTTGCCTTCAAGTCTATTTCACAGGAACGTGTCGAGAAAGTAGTAATGTGATATGTAAAGCCCAAGCAGAGACGACTGAAGCTCGAGCCAGCGCAAGAGCACTCCTTACTTTACTTTTAAATTACTAGACCATATATTTCTGCAATATTGATTTTATCGTTACTGCAGTTCAAAACAATGTTTCAGTCGAGTGATTCTTCGATCTTCCTGCATTGCCAGGAGTTCTAATATAAACTATTATCATCATCTTCTATCAAATGAAACAACTTTTTCCTTCTGTCTGTCACCGTGTCCCTCTTAAACGTTGGTGCAACTGAACCAAATTTGGCATGCATACTTTATCGACTCGGGGGAATGTCTAAAATTAAAACAGGTCTTTGAGGGGGTTTCTGTTTGCAACGTAAGTACAATGCTAAACTGAACCGTTACTTTCCTTTCAATGTACATGCATGTATAAATATATATACATACTAGCTGGATATATATCTAAAAAAAAGTTGGTTATCTGTCTTTGAGGCCATATGTTTGAGGTAGAGAATAGGGTTTTCACTCGCTTTGATAACAACTAGCTTATTTATCTTTGTCCGACGATTGGGTTATTTCGTCGAACCTGGCACAAGGTCAAATTAACGAGAGCACTGCACGATGAGCGAGACCACTAGCAATAACTTATGATAATGGCTTGCTAACGATTGCTCTAAGATGAAGTTTCCTGATGTTTATCTTGTAATGGATGACTATTAGACTTACCATCTCCTGCAGTTATTGGATGAATTTCAAGATGTGTGTTTGTGTGTGTGTGTATGTGTGTGTGTGTGTGTGTGTGTGTGTGTGTGTGTGTGTACGTGTGAGCTTAGGACTCAACAAAACTATTTTTGAGTCCTAACAAGTGCGTGTCCACTCACCCAACACCGGATTCCTTTCAGTCAAACTAATTAATAACATTCACTCAATTCTTTATTGCCCCTAGCCTAAGAAACATGCTGACGTATGTTTCACACCCTTCTTGAGAAGAGAAAACAAAACACCCCGCCCTTTTCAACCTGTAGAACTAAAATCAGAAATTCACTGACAGGACCTTTCAACATCTATTTGCCCCCCCTCCCTGTGGTATTAAATTTCTCAACAACCACCATTAGCCAACACCTAAACATCAAGAACCGGCCAATCAACCCCTACTCACTGACGTAATCTTCGAACCATTTATATACAGCTGAACCCAGAGCCTCCAGGGGGCAGCTGGGAGGGGAAGAATCACACTGGGGCCCGGAGATCCAAGGGGATGACCGAAAGTTTCCAGGAACTGATTGTTGAAGTCGATGGTTTCGAAACTTGGAAACACATGGCCCCCTTCTATAAAGGAAATTTTTGGCGTACCCATATTTTTAGCTCATAATTTTGAGACTATAATTAATGAATTAAAACCATAAGCAACTTTAGACCTCTAGATATCATGCTCATTCTAAACGAATTTATTTGAATTCCATTTTACGGTACAGGCATATGTGTAAGAAGTTTGAGAAAAAAATTCCGATAGCTGAACGATGTTGCTTATCTACCACAGGATTTGCAGCATCAGATTTAGAGGGAACGCTGATGCTGACCCCCGAACAATTATTCGTCAGACCCCCAGCGATCCACGGACACTAGTTTCGAAACCACTATTCCAAGACGAAACGATTTTTTTTATTAATAGAATAAGATTGCTACAATTTAGCGGCAAGTGAATATTGCGTGGCGTACTGAAAGGGTTATACTAGAGGAAACAGAATGGCTAAAGAAAGGACTGTTAGTATTGTGCAGTACTTGGTGGTGGTGTGGGGCGAAAACAGCTTTACACCGCCTTATAAAATTTCTTTCGGGGGTTGAGCCACTCCTGTGTAAGGTGGAATATGACAAACCCCTGCAGGGAAATTGAGTGGCCAGGTGAAATCCTGGGTACGGAAAAAAAAAAGAAAAAAGAAACCACCTGCAGGAAAACGGAAAACTTTCCTTTTCATACAGATGGGATATACCGAAGAAACAGATTGAGAACCATTGGGCTAAACAAATTCATCTGATTCATTTCTCAAGTGTACGTTGAAGTCAGGCTTCTTCCTCTGACTCTTGGTTGTCTTTACCATATGCAAGGGGCAATGAATTCCACCAGTCTAACGCTTAGGAGTAGGTGTATGTTGAGTCGAATGACGCCACTTTGGGCGCTTGTCGCCACTAAATCTGTTTCACAAATCGTAAGCCGAGACAAGGAGAACTTGAAAAATATATTAAGCCCGGACAGGGACCGTAAATGCTGCAGTCAGTGTAAGAGAACTATTTTACTTTACTTAACACTGGGGACGAAACATCGGACCACTCAGCTACCGGCACGTTAATCTACACTGAAAATGAAGAAGGATATTTAAAGTATTTCGTTTGGATTCCTCATACATTCAGTGGCAGATTAATCATTAGGCTAAGTATACTTAAGCCCAGGGACCCGAAAGTGGAGAAGAAAATGGTTCAAATGGGTGTACGAAAAGGTTTAATCGAGCCTACACGTGAGAATTTTGGATAATATTTCAGCACTTAGTATAAATTGTTTTCATAACTGGAACATTACAAATACTATTTAGTTTTCTAAATTAGGCTTCAAACATATAAAGGTTTGGAGGTAATGCTTTCAGGACTTCGTACTACAACAGCAACACTAACACATGACGTAATAACTTACTGAAGCTCAGTTCAAGGGCCTCGTTGGTAGATAATACATCACTGCACGTTTTGACGTACTACTTGAGACATGGAATCGGATATTTTTCTGCTTTGGATTGGTGAATGGTTAAGAGTAACATCAATCAAGTGACTGGGACAAAAATAGGACCTCTTGTTTACCAGTCCGTTTTTCTAATTACTGAGCTTGGTATGTGAGCACAACGTAGACAGGGACAGAAATAACTGGAAACTGAGCAAACGATCGTTAGAAAAAATGGCAACCGCCTTCCGTTTGGATTTAGGCCAAGTTCAACAAGCAAGGGTAGATAAGTCTTGTAGGGAAAGAACGCGGTCTAGGTTAAAACTGGTAGTGTCCGGGTGTGTACGGTATGACCTGCGTAATAGGAGTGATGAGTGAATGGTATGAAAGCTTGGCTGATGGGCAGATGCTGTTTGATTAAGGAAGAAGAAAAGAGGGAATAGAGAGAAAAGAATGGGGAAAAGAGTGACGAGTGGAGAGGAAGAATGAAGAAAGAAGAGGAGGAGAGAGGAAAAACTGGGGAAGAAGAGAAGGGGGAGGATAAATGTAGAAAGGAAGAAAGTGATAAGAAAATTATGAGGAGATAAGCTAGGAAAGAAAAGAAGTAAAAGAGCGAAGCAAAGAAAGAAAGAAAGGAAGAAAAAAACGAAAGAAAATAATGAGAAGAGTAAGTAAAGAAAAATATAAAGAGAGAAATAGAAGAAAAAATGCTTCAAATGGTAAAAGAAAGAAAAGAATAACGAAGAGAAGAAAAAAACGATTGTAAGAAAAGGAGAAAATTATGAAGAAGAAATGGGTCAATAACGCAATAATGAGTGAAAGAAAGAGAAAAAAAATTAAGATGAAAAGTTAAAGGACAAAAAGTTGGAAGAAGTAAAAGAAGAAAAGAGAAGAGAAATGTTGACTGAAAGGGAAGTGAGAGAATTAACACAGACGCAGAGAGAGTGAGAGCGAGCGAAAACGGGTGAGTTAACGAGAGCGAGAGAGAGAGGGAGAAATAAAGTGGTTCGCTGTGTTCACGTTCAGAAGGAAGAATACGTAAAAATAATAAGCAGAATGAACTTTCTTGTTCTTCTTCCGCTGCTTTTGGGGTTGGGCCCCAAGCCATGCTGTATGTGACTTTGCTGCCC
>OY735207.1:53577514-53605014 GCA_963457665.1 Thysanoteuthis rhombus
GGGGCACCATACTAGTATAAAAATAACATTAAGTAACAAGATGGACTGATGCAGGGACAAACTCCACTCCAGTCTTTATTCCAACCGAAGATGATTACCGTTAGTATTGTATTGTATGTATAACATATAAAAAATTATAAAAGTATTCACATTTTTTTATTTTGTAAAAATGTATTTATTAATTAGAATGAAATAAGCCCGTACAGATCTGTATGATATTCTTTCATAGATAACGAAGACTTGTCCATTATTGCTTAGTCAGTAGAACAGCCTCCTGTCAATCAGTTGTTCGTGAGTTCAAATCGCGATAGGGGAATGTAAGTTTTACCAATCGATTTACTCTCCTCGTTTTGGTGAGGATTGTTCTAGTTACGGTAGGAAAACAGAACCAGCTCAAGACGTTAACAATAAATAACACGGTTTCATGCTCACAAAATAAGAGCCCACACGAAAATTCCACACTGAGAAAGCCCGCAGTCATAAATGAATGGTGTTTTCTCAGTGTGGGCTTTTTCCCACGTGAGCTCTTTTTCAATGTGCGTTTCTTTTATTTGCGTCTCTTGTTGACGGGAATTTTTGTGTGGGCTTCTTGCATGTGAGCATCTCTCCAGCTACCGAAAAGAAAAAAAAACACGTAAGCACACACACACACACACACACACACACACATATACACACAGACAGACAGAGGGTTGTTACTTTTTCACCAGCCTTTGAAGGTCTGTTGTTAGACATGGACCTTCCCCAAGTAAGTCATGGGAAGGAGATGCTTACCCTGCAACGCTGACCCATGAAGTGTTGTGGGGAGAGGGGCGAATGGATACATGCCTCTTTCTCCGTGTTGTTAACGGCTCAGCCACCTCGCACCCCAAGAAAGATTATTTGGGAAATCTAACATTTTGCCCAGATACTTAGTGTCTCTCCCGGACAGTTTTAAGTATCAACCACAAATAAACACAACATGTCTTACTTTCGTGCATACTCACACGTGTCCAAACGCATTCCCCCACTGATAGGCGCTGTAAGGGGTCAGTTATTCCGCTGTGCCAACCGGTATATAAATAAAGTACACATTCCAATGTCATGCCGGTCATTTCGGGCTTGAAGACTTTTCCTAATCACACGCTAATGTAGACTTAAATCAAAGATAGGCCAAAGTGACACCCCTTAAATAATCCCTCTCAGGGTTGCGGGATAAGGTTGAAAGGGGGTTACGGAAAGAGGTTGTGCCGATAGGCTGAAATATTTTAGCTGCGTGGAACCGCTGGAGATAGGTAATAAACAGAATGATTAAGTGTCTGATTAGCAAATATACTTGCACCTGTCATGGTTGGCAATAGATGTAACAACCCTTTAGAATTCGACCCCCCCCCAAAAAAAACAAATCTGGTTAGCTACTCAATATAAACAGTCATGTGTCCGACATCTTTTGGCAGCAAGCTGTGTTGAGAGGTGATCAATTAGAAAGCTTTGAAAAATGGGTGAGCAATGAATAAAAAAATTCTCTGGCCTTTTGTTGGGCCGTGATCACTAAAAGTTCAAATAAAAATTTTTTTTAAAAAGACATGCGTAAACGCTGCCGGACACAAACTAAGAGAGCAATTTAGCATAAATTTACATTGTAAAATGAAGCTTTGACTAAAGAAAAAAAAACTATTTTAGATTGGAATTTACATACGTAGCCAACTAGCCGGTAGACCCACTTTAGAACTAAAGAAACCTACCCCAGATAGTTAGGGTTGACGGTTCCTAATTAGGTATGGAGTTTTAAGTTGGGTGGGGATCAGGTTTGCCCGATAGTTAAGGACGTTTTTAGCCAAGAAACAAGTCTAGATTTGGCTAAGAAAAGGCAAATGTTAAAATTATTTAAAAAAACATTGCAATACTGCGGTACACATCAAAGGTAAGAATTTGAATACTTCAAATACAAAGTCGGAATGGCCAAAACTTTAAAGATGGCCAAACCAAGGAGTGTGTAGTCAAATACTTTACAAAGGGGCCAGATTTCGTCAAATGTGGCTACAAAGTGGTCAAAATGACAACTGGTGGGTAATAAACGGTAGGTGTTGAATTAATCTGGTGTACGTGAGGGTTGGTCCGTAATCCATAAGATAACGCTAGACACAGTTCCGTACAACAGGGATGATAAGTGAAATGCGCTTTGAAAATGGTTACAATTGCAGGCGTTTCAGATACAGACTCAGCTTAGCTTAGTCTGGCACAAGGACATAATGGTGTGTGGGCACCCAGTGAGTGTTAAACTCACTACACGAGCGAATTAGTCAGCAAGATGAGTTTGCTTACAATCGCGCAATGGGAGTCACCCTACATTATTCACATATGTGTGTGAGAGAGAGTGAGAGAGAGAGTGAGTGAGTGAGTGTATGTATGAATGTTTTATGTATACACACACACAAACACACACACACACACACATATATATATATATATATATATATATATATATATATATATATATATATATATATATATATATTTTGTATGTGTTTTCAATTTTCAATGAGCGCACAAATGTTACTCTCTGATTCAAGAAGAAGTTTTGGGAAGATATCTTGATCCTAGGCAGCACAGATACTCTGACTCTGGGCAAAAATGCCGATCCATTTGTACATGATCCTGACTTTTTTTACGGGCACTAAGAAAGTATAGAAACAATGAATTGCACGGAGTTTGAGTTCTTCCGTCGGTAAATTCTATATATCAAATAGAATATTATATCTCTAAAGCAGAAAATTATATTTTCATTTTGTCGATACTGCCAAAAGACGTTAGTCATGTTATGGTTCCCATTGACTGACTGACCAGGCCTGTTTATTTACTTGATTATTTATTTATTTCTCTCAAGTTTTTTTTTCTTTGACGGACAGGTAAATAAACATGACAGCTGGAAAAATTACATTTAATTGAGGGGGAAATCTATTTTGGCACTTTGTACAACTTCTCCACCGAGAAAGCCTTATAAGGATTCGCCAAATTGGAATCCAACCTTTTACACCGACGCGTGAAAAAATAAACAGACACGAGCCTAGCTGTGACAGTCTCTAACTCGAATCCTACTTCTATTCGAACTGAAGATGAAATAGATATAAAAAAAAATATATTTTTTAGTAATCACTTTTAACATTAATTGTTTTGTGTGAAAAGAAATACATCAAAGCAGGTCTTTCCTGTGAAGTTGTTTTTCTCTGGACAACGCCGGATATCCTTACTAGTGTATATATATATATATATATATATATATATATATATATATATATATATATATATATATAGAGAGAGAGAGAGAGAGAGAGAGAGAGATAGATAGATAGATAGATAGAGATTCAGAGAGAGATTTAGAGATTTAGAGAGAGGCAATCTGTTTATATATATACATATATATATATATATATATATATATATATATATATAAACAGATTGCCTTTCTCTCTCTCTCTCTAAATCTCTCTCTGAATCTCTATCTATCTATCTATCTATCTATATATATATATATATATATATATATATATATATATATATAAACAGATTGCCTCTCTCTCTCTCTCTCTCTAAATCTCTCTCTGAATCTCTATCTATCTATCTATCTATCTATCTATATATATATATATATATATATATATATATATATATATAGATAGATAGATAGATAGATGGATAGAGATTCAGAGAGAGATTTAGAGAGAGAGAGAGAGAGAGGCAATCTGTTTATATATATATATATATATATATATATATATATATATATATATATATATATAAACAGATTGCCTCTCTTGGTGACTAAAAGTGTGTAGATTTTTTCCATTTCTTATTTCCAGCTATCTTTATAGCTAAAGATGTCAAGTACGCTTGAAAATATACGATGGCTCCTGAAATCTTGGGATACTTGAAATCTATCTTCATAAATATATTATTTAGAGAAATGTGAAATTCGCTCGAAGATGAAAAAAGCAACAAACATCAATTTATACAGTACATATAACAAATGATTTTAGATGATATATTCATTGGAATATGATTTTTAATAATGTATTCATTAAAATAAAATTCAGACATCAAAAGATTCAGGCGCCATAACATTAGTAGCTATAAAGCTATATATTGATATTTACAGCCACCAATTTACATTCATGTGGGAGGATTTTGCCATATATTATGAATACTTTGAATTGTGCAGTTTCGATAACTGTGTGTTATATATATATATATATATATATATATATATATATATATATATATATATATATATATATATATATATATATATATATATATATATATATGTATACGCTGTGTTTCATATCAAATGTGTTGTATAAAATAGCATCCATACACAATACATTATGATAATACCCTGTATAAAATAACAAATTAAATGTAAGACATGAGCTATAAATTAAAATCATATCTGAAAGGGAGGTGGTGTTTGATCAACCCTGTTGGGATCCATGTTAATTTAACTTTTCTGTTTTCAAAATCCTCGGAACGGTTACATGGTAAACAACAGATGATCCCAACAAAAGAAAATTTACACATAGTACCATAATACGAAAGTATATGTAAAACAGAGAGAGAAAAAAAACACCGAGGAAAATTATGTAAATTACGTTAACAGATATTGGGAAATAAGTGACCGAAGTGACACAAACAAAATCTGAATATATATATATATATATATATATATATATATATATATATATATATATATATATATATATATATATATATATATATATATATATATATGATACTAGCCGTTTACGTAATCCGTGAAATCAATGATTATAGTTGGATGGCAGGATTTCGCTAACCAATACTTTCAAACTCATTCGATACAATAATTACATTTATAGTGACATCGCAAATTCTAGTGGCAAGTGACTTGATCGTTACTCCACTACTCCTTCACTTGACCTCAGTCATTTTCTACTTTGACAAACTAAATGTTTCTAAATGACGATAAAACGCCGAATATTGCAATTTTTTTTTCCACCTAAAATCTAGCATGTTTCCGTACTCAATCTGTGTGTTGTTCTTTGAAATTCAAGAAGGAAAGCATTGCCAGCGACCAGAAATTAATGCTAATGATACTGAGAGAATACGGCTATTTTACAGACAAAGTAATTGGATTGCTAATGATTTTACTACAGAAATGCATTGAAAACTAGGGATAGGGAATAACAGTGATCAGGAATTTATGCAAGCATAACTGACAGAATAGGGCTATTTTATGTATCACGTGTTGTAGAAATCTCAGAATGTCCAACTGACTGCGTTCTTCTTGTGTGGCGAGATCAAGACGAGAACATTCGAGAAGTTGAATTCTTGCCAAGCCCTTCAAGATGTCAAGAAAAAGAGACTTATATCAAACGGATGAGTAGTTATAAAAGATTTCCGTTATTTTTACAGATTAAGAAAATGTGTTTTATATCAACACTCCCTGGGCAGGAAAACATGGGAAAACTTATCAGGGCGAAGAGCCACAAATAAAATTCTATAGATAACTATTTCCTTTCATTTGGTTCTTTGGTCCATCTTTGAGAATCAACAATATTAATAGTCCTGCGAAAATGATTAATACAAGTGTTTTTCTTTTTTAATTGTCATACTCCAGTCGAAAGCTGGAGTTGACTTTGATTTTTTATCGTAACAAGAACAATAAGAAGGGTCCTCACCAAATTTAAGGGAGTAAAAATTATCATTCCACAATTGTTATTTAAAATTACAAGCAACTGGTTGGTCTTTTATCGACTGAGCTAAATCGAGAAATCTTACACATGTACTTAAAATTTATGTTAGTATACGCATGCATTCATTTCATACTAATACAATTAACAGTGCAGTACTGTGATTATGAAATTACTCCCGAGGGAGTGGTTGGCGCGTGTCTTACCAAGTCTAGAAATTGAACAAAAGTCTTCTAAATGATATGCAAGGGCTTATTTGATTCTAATGGATAAATACATTTGAACAAAAAATATACATTTTTATAATTTCTATTTATTATATATGAAATACAAATGTTATAGTAGTCATCTTCACTCGTAATAGAAGTTGGAATGCAGCAGCTGGGCTTGCTCTTTTTGTTGTTGTTTTGTAATGTTGTTGTTTTTTTAATCCACTGGTATCATCGAACGTGTTTTACAGGATTATTTTTTTGAACATTTTAATTATAATCCACTTCCGGCTTGTTAGGCCAATCGAAGCTTCGCCATAGCCCCGATAAACGTATCTTCCGGCAACCCAGTAACTCTAATCGTTGCCTGCTTCTCACGACGCTGGGGCGAAGGGCCAGATCTTGTCGGGTTGAATTCAGAGCTGTCTGTCTAATTCTGAACGGGGGCCGTATGGCCCTATCGGGACCCTGACACATTTGAAAGGAGCCATCATAGACTGAAAACTATGAGAAGGTAAAATGTAAGAAAAAGCGGGAAGCAATGAGAAGCCTTTCCCGACACGTATTTGGTAGAGTGTAGATTCAGCAAGGTAGTGTCTTAGACAAAATTCAGGAACAGAATTGAAATCACGGTAAAAGGTGATCTCTGAATGTCATCGTCTAACCTGGGACCCTTATATTGGGGAAAATTGCTGAGAAGCACCAAAATTAAGGATCACATTAAGCCTGATACATGTTTATTTTCATACAATCTATTCTAAAGTTTTTCAAGTGCATCAGTCTGTTTAAGTTAGTTTGGTGTTCAATAATAAATGAGTGTCTGTCTATCTGATCGTGTTGTATCCGAAGAAGAGTTCTTGAGTGTCAGCCGTCAAGAACGGATGAGAATGGCTGTGTTAGAAGACGACTTAAGCTCAAGGCAACGACTGAACACAAGTAGCCTATTTTCCGCTTGTACACGTGATCGGTGTTCAAGCCTAGATAAAAGCCGGAATTCCAAAAATTGATTTTAAAGGAAGGCAGGACCTTTTTCACTTGTTGGATAGGCGCAGCACAATTTTCCTGTCTCAACTTGGCCTTGCCCCTTATGAAAGCCAGGACCGGTAAAAATAAATATTTTTTCAAGCTTAGCTTGGTTTGGATTGGTGATCGAAGTCACTACTGTTGACTGCAAAATTACCGATTGATTTCCTTGCCTACAAAAATTTTCTTTCAGTTCCAATGCATCTTTTTTTTAATCATTCAGTACTAAAAAGTTATGGACATTAACTTCTGTTGAGGACAAACGAAAAAACTCCCTAAAATGCAATCGTTACTGCACCTCGAATAAAAAGATCAGGTTTAAATATACACATCGTAGATGTGTAGCGTTTTAATTTTTCAAATGAAATTAATCTCAGAAATCAATTATTACATTTTTTTTCAACATATTATCCGACAGATTCCTAGTTTCCGCGTGTAAAATGGAGTTAATTCCTGTTAGCCTTAAAAATCAACTTACTGTTATCTCCTCCATGGAAGAAAAAATACATAAATTATATCATCATTGTTTTGAATAAATTAAATCGTTGAATTACTTTTGTGCGCCGTTTGTAACGCCAAGTGGACGAGTGTGTGAAACGTCAAAGGTTTGCATGGAAATGTTTAGGTTTATTTCATCTGTGTGCCGTTTTCAACATCGAATGGGTGAGTGTGTCAATGAAGGTAATAAAAACTTAACTATATAATCCACCAAGCTTTCATACTCATAATCACATTAACGAGGACGTAGCTAAAGATTTGAGGGCCCCAGGGATTTGGCTCTCTGCTGAGCCCCCCTCCAACATTTAGTAAGATTTGTTATTGCATAATGTCATTAGAGATGCAGTAGGTGAAAGCTTTTGGGGAACTTTCCATTGAGAGCCCGGTGGAGAACGTTTTCAAATCGAACGTCCACCACCTGTGCCCGTGGGTAATATGCAACTACTTCAGCCACCAAGTAGCAAGGTCAGATTAGGGTTGTATGGGATATCTTGCTGTTATTCAAACAGGGGCCCTCCCATTAAAATGATCAGCTGTGTTAATAAACAATAAATCCTATTGAATTGAATTGTAATTATGTTTAAATTTCATACGCACAGAGAAGACTCCTCGACTTGATGATCATGATGATGACGAAGACGACGATGATGATCATGATCATGATCATGACGATCATGACGACCATGCTGATCACATCATACGTTTACAAACTTTCCTCTTGGCAATTTGTTTCGGTCAACTAATTTTGGGGGCCGCCATTTCAGCCCACTCACCAACCCCCTTATTCTGGTACTGCCAAGTAGGCCCATGTTTTAGGTATTTCCTGCCCATTTAATAAGATGAGGTAAGATGCTTCAGAGGAATTAGATTCTTATCTTGTGGGGGGAGGGGCTAAAGCCCCAGCCCCGAAAATGATAAGAATTCAAATATTCCTCCTTCCTCCCCCCCCGCCTTCTCACCTCAATTTCTCGGCTGAAAACTTTCCGAAACCATATCATGATTCTTAAAAGAAAAGTCGAATTGGTGGTGTAGGGTACTCGTCTACCTGCAGCGAGGAAGTCGTAACTATGCTACTAATAAGTAAATCATGACTGTAATGACATCTAACGATATCAGACACTGAGATGAAAAATCGACATTACTGCCCATGTTTACAATTCTGTCTCTTCCATCATGTCCAAATTCGACAAATCAAGCCTTTTTGAAAAGGGCATTCGGTCATGAACTTCTTGGTTTTGCCATAAACAATTTTTGTCATTTGGGGCCATTTTTGTGTATTTTTTCCCCCAGAAATATCTCCATCTGGCAACCCTGCAATTGCTATGTGTACTAAATCCTAAATTTACTCCTCCTGGGCCCGGCTTCAGTTCACTCAGCTACCTCCATATTATTAGAAATGCAGTTGGTCAACTACTATGTACAGGGGCGTAGCTAGAGATTTCGGGGTGCTGGGGCCTTGGTTCTCAGCTGAGGGGACCCTTCCAACATTTTAGCGAGTTTTGTTGTTGCATAATGCTATTACGGTTGCATTAGGTGAACTGCTATGTTCAAAGCATTTTGGGCTCTCTCCACTGAGAGCCCGGACGAGGGCGTTTTCGAACACCGACCACCAAGAAGCAGGGTCGGATTAAAATAGCATGGGGTCCCTGGTTGTAATTCAAACAGGGGCCTTCCAATGTCTCTTAACGCATCTACTATGTTATTTAGCTTTTCCGGTGATCTTTGATCTAACACATTTGTGATTACGTCCTTTTAGAATCAGATATGTGGCTAAAAGTGCCTAAATTTAGAAAAAAAAAAAAAAAAAAATAGCTCCGTTTTTCATGGTTGAGTTTTTCCGGTAATCTTTGGTCTGACACATCGAGGTAAATGACCAGTTTGAGTCGGATATTTTAATTGGCAAGATTTTTAAAAAAAATTGCCCCGTTGTTCAAATAACGCTGTTCTTGATCTAAATATACTTTTTTTTTACAATTATATAGAAATATTCATAAATGTGGTCGTTCATAATATGAATTCTTTGGTAAGCCTTTCAGCCAACCATTACCGTGCGCATAGTTCTAGGTGATTGTTACCTTTTTGTCTATTGTTACCTTTAGATTCAAAACATATGGACGGCGTAAACTATTCTTTCAGTGCGTAAACTATTTTTTTCCATTGTGATAATGACAAGTTTGCAGTTTCAACTTCTTCAATAAGTGACTTATATAAACTCAGCCATAGACCTAACTCTAAATACTGACTCTATGTCAGTGAGCTTGTTGAGTAAACAGATCTTTCAAAGGTTTAGCTTTGGATTTGAAGGCTCAGGATGGGGAGCTCCTTGAAAAGCCTCCCTACTCCCTCACATCTCTCTGCTACTCTCCTGGATATTGCAGAGAACCAACGGCAAAATGTACTTGTTGGACTACAGAATTGTATCTTGGTTTGTATATGCAATTATGGTGGCCGCTGGAGATTAGCAATCTGGAAGGGAACTCTATCTAAAAATGAAGTGTATTCTCTCTCTTACCTTTTTCATGTATCGATTTTATCAAGTAAACAATTTAAGTTTGGGAATGTATATATATATATATATATATATATATATATATATATATATATATATATATATATATATAATCTATTCATATTCATTTGCATAACTAATCTTTTAAAATTTATATAGTATTATCTTCAAAACTGAAAAACTTGAAAAGAAATTCAGGAACATCTTTAGTGCATTAAACTATAAAGCTTCCCAGATTATCAATCTATCTCTATATCTATGTATTTCTATTTCTCTCTATCTATTTATCTATCTATCTATCCATATATATATATATATATATATATATATATATATATATATATATATATATATATATATATATATATATATATATATATATATACCGTATTTATTGGTGGATAAGGTGACCTTCAGATAAGACGAAACCCCAATTCCTATCGGAATTTCATGGTTTTAGCTCTGTGTTTAGTCACTTTAGTCACTCTTATCCGCTGATATATATATATATATATATATATATATATATATATATATATATATATATATATATATATATATATATATATATATATATGTGTGTGTGTGTGTCGTAGGAACGCACATATACACAGAAACACTGTCTTTTTTTGCCTATTCGTCCGGTGTGCCTGTAGAGATGTTTTTCTCTCTTCCAGCTAAACGACAACTCGTGCGATCAAATGTGGCTGACATTTTAAGATGCGGACATTACATCATCCACTTAATACCCTTATTGCTCCTCCTGACCTTTGCAACAAACGTCTCTGAAGTAAGTGGAATCTATTGTTCACAATGTAAGCACACTAGCTGAAAACTCTCCCTCTGACCTCAATAAAAGACCATGGATTTGAGCTCTGCATTTATTTAATCATGGCCCTTTTGAAAATTATCACCATCTTAAACTCTTGGGTCACATTTGATTTGAATATCTCGGGGGATTTCAAGACAATAGATAGATTAATAAATAAGATAATATAATAAATTGATCCCTTGATTTGTGCCCGGCAGTATTCACGCTTTCTTTTTGAAAATTCGGAAGTTTTAGCGTCTATGGCTTCACAATAGGCGAGAGAAGTCATTTATTCATTGATCACTCCTTTTCCAATTTTTTAATTCATCACCCCCAATAAGGCATACTGCCAAAAGACAAGGGTGATGTGACGCTTTTTACTAAGTGACCAACCATGTCTTTTATGAGGAGTGTTATTTTTTAGACATTGCCTGACATGGAGTATATTTGTTATGATAAGATTTTGAAAGCCATGGCTGTTATTTGCGATGTTTTGCCTTGTCAGGGACAAGGCTGAAAGCGGAACTCAGGGTAGGAATGAATAGATGGATAGAAATAATTGATTAGACTGAAATAGATGAAACAACAAGAATACAGTCTTATTGTGGTTTCCCTTGACCAGAGGTCACGACGGAAAACATCCAATGTCTTATCTTGTAACAGCCGTGGATTGGTGTCACTAAATAGATATGTCAATACCGAAAGGTGCAAGGCCACTTAATAAGTGACAGAGAGATTCAACGGAAGACCTCAAATCCTACAGTTCAGTCCTCTATATCCCCTGTCTTTTACTAATTAAGCACTTTCACCCCCCCCCCTCTCTCTCTCTCTCTCTCTCTCTCTCTCTCTCTCTCTCTCTCTCTCTCTCTCTCTCTCTCTCTCTCTCTCTCTCTCTTATCCAAGTAAATATTGTTTCAGGAGATTATCATAAAAACACAGAAGGAGGAAGTACTCCGTCTTTATAGCATATCATTTGCTCGACATTATTTCCTGACATGATGCCATATTTTGAAATCGATATCGCTCGTAAATAAACACCGCCGTGCCGACCACCCACACCGATACAGGGGTGGATCCAAGATTTTGGGCGAGGTTGGGGTCCAAATTTTTTTTTTTTTTAATTTGAAGAAAAAAAAATCAAATCTTTACTCCGTCCGTATCTATCATTTTATTTCATTTCATATCATTTTTTTATAAAAATTTAAAAAGAAATTTCAATTGTGTTTTGCCTGAGTAGGGAGAGGGTGTATTCCCTGGACACCCCTCGGATCTGCGCCGGTTTCGATCTGGTTAATTCTTCACCTCAGATTTGCTATGCTGTTCTGAGCTCGAAGCAGTGAACGGGTGTCTCAGTCCAGTACGCGTGTGAGATATTTTTCATCGAACCCGCTCAATGCATGACATAACTAGAAAGCACTCAGATAGCACATAATTCTGACCACGCCATTGTCTGGGGAGGTAATTGTGCATGGATCCAACTGAAAATTTATTCAACTCTTCCATAGATTATTGCCCAGACGAACATACGCGACCCGAAGCAGAAACCTTTATTCATCCTGATCGTGGTTGGTCGTCAAGTGACATTTAACCATGCTTGAAACATGAACACCACTGGCAGACTCAGCCAATCCAAGACCAGACCTCGCCACGTCACTGCAGACTGTTCCAGTGTCTACTCGTGATACCTTGCTGCACAATGTGTAACCATGTCTTTTTCACACATCAGAATTTTTTTAGATACATCTTCATGTATATATATATATATATGTATATATATATATATATATATATATATATATATATATATATATATATGTGTGTGTGTGTGTGTGTGTGGAAAAGTTGACAATGTGGAAAAAGATGTGGGACTTGGCACTAAGTACATCTCAAATTCCTATTGAAAAATGTAATAGCTTACGTACATTTCACCCGTCTTGGGTTCCGTCAGAACTTTGAAAGTGAAAGTTAGTTCGAGGAAAATGGTGGAAACTACAGAAATGCCCGAATGGTAGTTGGAGCAGAGAAATTGTTGGGTATAGTTGGAAGTTTTAACTCTATATATTATTGGGAAAGGTTTTTTTTTTTTGTATATGCAAGTTGGGTCTATAGATAAGTGGATGTCCTTTTTAGTTGATGAGGTTATTTTGGGATGGGGAATAAGAATGTCCTGAAGTGTTAAAGGAGTATATGAATTGTGCGTAAAATGATGTAGAATCATACCAACCACATGTAGATGTACTGAGCAGTCTCAAGTCTTTTTTCTTTTCCACATTGTCAACTTTTCCACAAGATTCTGTCGGATCTACATCATTTCTTTTCGCACACACACACACACACACACATATATATATATATATATATGTGTGTGTGTACAAGGTGGATCCATAATTCTATAGCCTTACATGTAATCATTAGCAGGATTTTGATTTGAAAATTTCATTTGATAATGTTCGATCGATTTGATTAATTGCCACCGTTGAATTATGTGCATTCACGAGGAAAGAGATTATTCTGAGAAATAAATATACGTTATATATATATATATATATATATATATATATATATATATATATATATATATATATATATATATACACACACATACACACACACACACACATACACATAGTAATGCTCCTGCATTGCTTTTATATGATCGGACTGAATGGTTGTAAATTACGTGGTATCATTTAAAAACTTTTTTTTTTTAAATATCTCTCGTAGTTACACAGTTGATGTATCATTAAACATAGTGAATAAAATTAGCAATTAAACAAAATGGGGGTGTTGCAGGAATCGATCTTGCAACCTATTGGGTGGCCGCTTCAACTTAGCGATGCTCTTACGATTGAGCTTATCAGCCGCCGGTAATGCAGAGGCCCAAATAACTGCTTTCACCTCAAAATCTCATCTTGTTTCTTCCAACTATATATATATATATGTTATGGTGATGATGATGATGATGAAATGTATATATAATTTGAATATTTAAGAATTCGTTATTATTCTGGAACTCTATTTGAAATGACATCCTGTTGTTACACAGAGAATGAATCACTTCGCCTAGGCAGCGTGAATAGAATAAACAAATGGAGCTGCTGCAGGGATCGAACTTGCGACCGATAAGTTATCCGCTTAATCGTAGCTCTTCCCGTTGAACTAAACAACCCGAATATTCACACTGTCTAGGCCAACTGACTCATTTCCTGTGTTTCAAACAATATATATATATATATATATATATATATATATATATATATATATATATATATATATATATATATATATATATATATATATATATATATATATATATATATATATATATATATATATATATATATATATATATATATATATATATATATATATATATATATATATATATATATATATATATATATATATATATATATATATATATATATATATATATATATATATATATATATATATATATATATATATATATATATAGGGAAATGTAGCCTGTCTTTCTACAGAGGCCAGCTCCGTGACCGAAGTAGTTATGTATACTCAGTGGTCATTGCACAAAAAAAAACTAGGATTTCGCATGTGCGTTTTCAAAACAGACGGGCCAGCAGGAACATTTGAAAAAGTAGTGCATTACAATCTTCTTACTTTGAATTTATCCGTATTAGGTTATATAACGGACCAAACTAAGATTTGTAAATATCTAGTCATTCTATATTTCTCGTAGTATCATCAGCTTGTAGCATTTTCCAGACAGCCTCTTCTACTTATATAAATCCATTGCATCATTTTTCACTCATCTAAGTATTTTCCATTGTGTGTTATATAGTAGGACTATGTTCTTCCTCTATGCGTTCATCTTTTCACAACGTTTTGGCCGTGTACCCACCGGCCTTCGTCGGGTGCTGTTGGTTCTAGAATGTAAAATCACAACTCCGAAGACTGGACACGACGTACCCGTTTTATTTTTGCATATCTGGGTTGGGTTATCGAGGCATTTCCGAATCCTCCGTTGCATTGAGAAAAAACAAAATTAAGACAAAAAAGTATTTCCCCTCGTCTTTTTGGGCTCTAAAGCCGTTTGAATTGTGCATTCCATTATAAAAGAACGACTCTGGTCTTGTTTCTACGAATTCTTCGATAAATTTCTCGATGACTTGAAATTGTTGAAATCGCTGGCCAGATAAGGAGTGTGAGTGTTACTTGGAGTAAAATAGGTGATTGTTTGAAATTGAGTGATCGAGAGAACATGCCACTCGTGGAGTGACTAACCATCCCAGCTCCGTTGTTGTTTGCAACTAAGAAACAGGCGTTGTCATGCAGCAAAATCAACAAACAACATCCTTGTCCATAAAGGAGACCGTCTCTGTTTCAATACGTCATTCAAACTATTTGACTGCTTCGCTTCTAATTTTGTCTGCAAGTTTCTCCAATCCAACAGTTTTCAAGTTCTGGGTTTCTTATCCTGTGTATTCTGTGTTATTGAGCCCAAGACCTTTTATTATTATCATTATTACTATTATTATCATCATTATTATTATTATTATTATTAAACTTCATAAACCATACCCAACACGTTCTGGCACCTACTGCATTATTACCATGAACTTGACTGGTCATTGCTGCACTTTTTGCTAGATTAAACGTGAATTGTAAAACTATGTCCTACGTGCTTCATATTTCCAGTCATGATCTCTAACAATTTGAAGTGAAATTATCACTTTTCCTCAAACAATTCTTTAACCTTATGCAAGCACAAGCAATAGAAAGCTTCTAACATTTCTAACATTTTCCTAACGTTCCCAGCTCCCAGTACCCTGTGGGAACTTCTGCATCTCTTCTTTTTTTTTTTTTTTTAAAGATAAGACAATTTTTATTTATCAATTTACTTATTTCAGTCTAAATAAGGATTTCCGATAAAATGAATGAGTCATTTTAGTCAATTTGTACTCCGCTTCTTTTCTCCTAGTGGGTAACGGACCTATACAAGAAAAACTTTTTTAGAAATAATTAACATGGCACGTCTACTCGATTGGAAAGTATTCCTACAAACCAAACAGAAGAAAAATAAAAACAAAAACAATCAGGTCTGGTTAGTCGCTCAATAGAAACCGTCACATGACCAACGTATTTTGGCAGCATGCTGTGTTTTAGGATGATCAAATGAAAAATGAAAAGAGGGCTCGCCTATTGTTGGATCACTAAAGAGTCAAAATTTTCTGAAAAAAACTCACAGGCGTGAATCTATATGACTAATTTAGCATAAACTTACATTCTAAATTGGACATCCTCATTATAAACTTATTTGGGGAGTGAATTTTCAAAAAACAAAGAACATTTTTTCTAGACATGATAAAGAAAAAAATGTTCAAGTGTTAAACCCTCTGACGCCATTGGTGTAGCATGTACGCCCGGCAGATATACGAAGCCTGACGGCTAGAATCACTTGAAAAATGATGCAACGCATGTTGACACTGATGGCAGTTTTGGTTGACGGTTTCTAATATATGGAAAATAACTTATTTTACTTTATCAATAAATAAAGTGTATAAGTTAGCAACACTGTTGTTTAGGACAGTATTATTTAAAGATAAATGAATTACTAAATCTACATTACTTCCATCAAAACATTTATCATTTAAAAGTACATGAAATCTTTTATTGTAAAAACTTTTTGTTCCAAAGCTACTTTTAAAAAATATGATTATTTCAGTGTATTCTGTCTCTTTATATATTTGAGTCCATGGCCAGTCGCTTAGCTTAGAGTAAAAATGAAAAAATTGTAATATTAGGAGAAAATCCCCAACTCATATATTGTTTGACGGGTAATTTGAGAAGAGTTCGACCCAAACCGAGGAACACCTTGATGATATCATATTAGTTCGAATGATAATTATGTAGTCTCTCTCTCTCTCTCTCTCTCTCTCTCTCTCTCTCTCTCTCTCTCTTCACTATGACGTCTACGCATTCCTCTCATTCGGGTCATATATTATAAAGGTCTCTTAGATCAAGTGACAGACATGGCTCTTATATAACTTGAAATAAAGACCACTTGTCAACATGAGTGTGACAGGTACGGTCAGCGCTCATCCAGGCTGCTGTAGATGCTAACTGCTGATGTTAGCTGATCTTACCTCGCAACAACAGGCCCGATTGATGGCTGCTACTGATACAAGAAATGCAACACAGCTATTATTGATTTTGGGATCTTTTATGTATATACCATTGTCACTTTTTTGTAGATGTCTGTTCGTTTGTTACGTTATTCTAAGCTGGTAAATAGAATTAAAAAACACTACTGCAATACAATCGCCAATCGGAGACCTTAGTAGTCGTAAGATTACAATTATATAGATGAAATGAATCAGGATTTCAAGCCTGGGATATTGTCAGTCAGTAAGATAAGATAGGGAGAAAGCAGTGTAAGTCGCTAGACAGACTGCCTATTTTTAAACAAGAACCATAAGTTCAACGATGCATCCACCATCCAAACGTCCATATCTATGATTTACGAGTTCAAAGGAATCCTAAACAAATTAGTAGTAACAGTACTGGTTGTGGTAGAAGTGGGAAGAGGAATATAAAAAAAATCATTGATAAGTTCAATTTCTATCAATAATTTGGTTTGGAGTTTTAGTGTATGGGTATTTTATTTGATAAGTTGACTTTAAATGTGTATATATAACATTTCAAATCAATTTGGAAAGTTTTGCCAGTTTTAGCCATTTTTGCAGACAGTTTTAGCTATTAATAACAAACGATACTGGGCAACTCTGTAAAAGAACAAACACTTCAAACTCCATCTTTTAATAACGTCACACCTATTCATGACATTACGCCTTTTCTGAAGTGATAACAGCTCGTGAATGAAACTCAAAACCCCTTTCTTCCTTTTTCTGTTGTTTAATGTAACTGGGACCGACCGGCCAAAAGGCGTCTAATAGAGATGTGTGGACACATTTGAAAACTAGAACAAAAATATGTCACCGGAAATCGTAGACTACTTTCACAAGTACATTAAAGATGGAGTGAAAGGGCATACAATCAGCTGTAGTTACAAAATATTTATTTATTTAATATTCAATTTCAGTAATTTAATATTTATTACCGTATTTACTCTAGTGTAATGCGACCTCAAATATAATGTGACACCCTCTTTTTGTTGCTAAAAATCAGTAATGCATTTTATCCTCTTATCGCAGCAATTTTAAAAACACATAAAACGCAAAAGGCTTTTTTTAAGCTGAAACACACGAAATCTAAAACAGTTCTGCTTTTGCTCAGTGACTTTTGGTTTTGAATTTACCTGAAGATCCAAATTCTGTAAAATCTGTTGGTTTGATACCATAATGAATCAAAAATGTTATCCGTCACTTTTTATGGGTTCTATGTTAGTATATAACATGAATATCAGAACTCTTTGAAAACCGACCTGGGGACTGAATCCTAGTTCTAACATTCAGCATAATTCCACCCCATACACCACGCTCTAATCTACATTTTGACACAAACTGGTTGCCGTGTCTATTTTTCATGTAAGACTTACAGAATGATATTCCTTGAGTGAGTGGATGTCTCAAACCTGGCACCATAGCACATGCAACGCAATATTAAGATGCTTAGATTAGTAGCAAGTCCCAGGGCTCACAAGTTACCCGGCCGTATTATTGCAAGGATGCACGGGACCCACAGTTTTGGGGACCCCGAAGTACAATTTGAAAGATAAAACCTAACTAAATAGCAGACATAAAAACCTTCTCTACGCCTATTTCACGTTTATGTTTAAATCATTTCTTGATTCTATTGAATCCATGTATTAAATCGGGGTCCCAAGACAACCTTTAGAAGTAAGAAGTTCATCTCTTTGGATTGAGCGCTACTCCCCACCCCCATCTTCAAGTAGTGTCACTGGTAACATTAGTAGAGTGGTACACAAGCTTTATATCAGTCAAAGATTCATCACGCCCTGGTCACCCTCCAACTTCCCAACAGTTGAAAATGTCCAGAAAATTCAAGAAGTAATCCTTATCGATCGTCATCGTACTATTGATGAGTTGGCAGGAATCACTAAAAATTCCGGATCTTCAATTCAATGGGCTTTGACGCAGTGTCAACGAATTCCCACGATATATATATATATATATATATATATATATATATATATATATATATATATATATATATATATATAGAGAGAGAGAGAGAGAGAGAGAGAGAGAGAGAGAGAGAGAGGGAGATAGAGAGAGACTGACAGACAGATAAATAGATATTCTGTTCAGAAAAAATCCAGCCATTTTGAACACCTTGTTAATCGATTGCATGACCTTAATGTGATTTGGCCATCGGTCAAAGGGGGCCTTAATACTCATGTTGGAACAGACACTCTTACGTTTGGGTTACTCCGACAACACTGAGCGCGCTTATGTACTGTATTACCGTTACTGAGACCGTCACATCCACAATGACCAAGCCTGCCCATTCTGCACGTCTCATGCAGGGGTTTTTGATAAAACATCGTATTCTTATGGTTCAGATTCGGTTCCTTGCGAAAATAGAAGGGACACAGGGATTAGTGTACATGCCATGGACTCACAAATGTTTCATTACTGCAAAATCTTCTTAGGCATACCGGTTCTCGTACGATCACATAACTTGACCAACGTCGAGTCTGGTCAGTGCCTAGATAAGTGACCGTCTGCTAATATCAAGTGCCGTAAGCAACTGGTGATCATATGGAAAGCGTCCGTTGAACCTCATAAGGAAGAGTCAGATAGATCTCTATGCTATTCTCAACAACGCTTGACAAAAGTCCTTTACCTTAATCCTTGAACTCTCCAACAGGTCTGGCTGCTAGCGACAAGAAATGAACGAACAGATGTCTTGGATTCGGGCAAGTCTGATGTCTTTCACTTCGTCTGTCGCGAACACAAGTCTTCGTGCTGTCTGTCAGATCTAAAGTGTTTTCACAGTAAGTTGGGCGTACTTTAAAATGCCGTCTGTATACGAGTCAAAATGTCCCTTGCGTAGATGTTCTTGTGGACAATCGCGACCTGTTTGCTGTCTTACATTATGTAACATTAGACACTGATGACGATAAATTGTAAACAGGCACGGATCGAGGGAAGGGGGTCCTGGGAGTCCAGAACCCCACTTCCCAACCCTGTTCTGGTAAAGCACAAATAGAAAAAAAAAGTTTTCAAATATCTAAAGATAGAGAATTTTAAAAAAAACAACTAACAAATAATACCAAATAATAATAAATTAACCTTTAAAACTCACAATTAATTACATCCATTGTCTAATTAGACAGATGGAGTTTTTTAAAATTTTGGACCCACCCAGCTCAAAAACTTGGATTCGCCCCTAGGGAAATATCTTCTTACACGGCTGTCTTGCGTGGCATTGGGTGGTGCAGAGCGTCTTTGCTCAAACTTTTAAAATTTACCCACTTGTAAGAGAGGAAAAGGGAGGAGCGTGTGACCGAGCGGTTAATGACACGGAGAATGGGATCAGCGAACCGAGTTCAAACTCCGACTGAGTTAGTTCGAGCTCACTTTGCACTAATGTCCTCAGGAAAGGCATGTGACAACGCATCATGGGCCAGCTTGGCAGGGTTAAACCTAATACCCACCCACCCCACCCCACGCCAAACGCCTTACACTTACTTGGACCTTGAAAGAATGATTGAAAGAATGAGTAGAAAGGCCACTTTCTCTTGTTGATGATGATTCTGTCTTGAAAGCAACAATAACTATATATCTCAGAGAGCGCATATCTCTGCAAAAGCCATTGTCAGGAAGAGTAATCGTGCATGGATCCTCTCCAAAATTTAATCAATTCTCCTCCCATCCTTCAATATAATCTCATCAAGAGAACTTTTTGAGATATCGTGTGGACAGACATGGACTTTTGACGATATGTGACGTGAACATATAACTATGTCGTAGCAGGAGTATTTGCGCATGGATCCGTTCCAAATTTCAATCACTCCTTTCTTAGCCCATTGTCCACTGTTTCACTAGATTCTATTGAAACTGATCGAGCACTTTAGGAGATATCGTGTGCACGAACGAAAAAACAGACAGAAAGTCAGAAATACGGGGAGACGCAACCGAATACAGATGCCTCTCCATCTTCGTTGGCAGAGGTAAAGAAAAAAACACATACAGAACTCCTTTGTCGTTAAAGACGTGTAGTCTTTCTATCTTAAGGTAGGATTTTATTTGGGTAGAGAAAAATGTCCAAATACCTAGAATGAAATTGATCAGAGGGTGAAAGCCCCACCCTGAGATTTCTATGTTACTTATTATTGAGTTACACGAATTATTGAATCTTGCAGAACTAAAACTCAGGCATCAGTCAAGCTGCAAGCATGCACGCACACGCACACACATACACACACATATATACACATACGCATACATACACATATACCATATATATATGTTTGATTTACACAGATGCAAATACCTCCGCCCCCACTCTCACTTAACAAACCGTGACAATGAAATAACCTCACTACATTCCTAAAATCTCAAACATGTAAACAGCATACAGTTTTCGTTGCAATCACTGCAAGTATCTTTGAAAAAGTTGGTTAGCAACTATCGAAATGCATCAGAACATACGTGATGATAAAAATTTTCGATTCGTGACACCTGTTTTGCTTTTTTTTCTTGGATTTCTCTTCGCCTTCTAATGTAATTTTAAAAACATATATATATATATATATGTGTGTATAATCAAAGGAATAATACGTGATGTTTTCCCAAAACAAATATTTTGTACTTTTAATGTGCTTCTCAATTCGATATATATATATATATATATATATATATATATATATATATATATATATATGTATGTGTGTGTGTGTGTGTGTATGTGTGTGCGTGTGTGTGTAAGGTTGATGTAAACGTTGCCAATAACATCAGTACCATCTCTGCACAATGTTAGAGAAATCCTAGAAGTGTATTTATATTTTGCTTACCTAGTATCCCCCGTTTTTCGGAGGGGGGGGCCTAAGAACGCTTAATTCTGTTGCTTCTTTGCTTCTCACCACTTCGGTGTACTGTATAACGAGGAAAACCTATATTGAAATATTGGTTAAGTGTAAAAATGTTTTGAGAAGATCAATTAATATTCGAAGTTTTTCCGCTGATCAAACTCCTTCCCATGGATTATGTTGTTAGCATGACGTTTTGACTGATCCATTTAACGGTTCTCTTCAGGAAGTGTAAAACTGTATCCTTATTTTAGAGTAAAACGGATAGCGTACCAACAGACAGAAAAACTCTCGTTGTAACGGTACTCGTTATAATGATACTATTTAATGACTCACGCTTTCTAACGGCCTTTGTTTTTTTTTTATCTATTGTCTAGAGGTTCATTTATTTATTTGAAGACTTGTATTCCGTATACATATGTCTGCAGTTTTTGGTTTATAGACCGTATAGAACCTATCCGTTATAGAGGCAAAATCGTTATTCGCCAGATTCGTTATAACGACACTTAAATCTGAGATCTCCTTAAGAACAGTTTACTCTGTTTTGCTTCCTATTATAAAAGAAATAAAAAAAATATTTCTTTGACATTTTTCTCTCACGGTCGAATTTCTGCTACATGTCTACTCAGCATTTTTCTCTCGTTCTGAGAGCACCAGATAACATCCACTGTGGAACCCCGTCGTCATTGTTTCGTTTTTTTAGCATTTGAAAAATTTTCATCAACAATCTTCTTTCTCCTCTAGTGCCGGATTAACTATGTAGCACAAGTCGCATTTGCTGCGATCTCAAGGACCCTGCACTAACTGTCAATTCCAATTCAGTGATTCTAATCTGGCTCTTTAATACTATGCTGTCGTCGATCATAAGAATTTCCTTTGTCAATTGTTTCTTGTATTTTCATCACTATATATAGTATTTAACTGTCAGATATTCTTGGAAAGTCTGACTTCAAATCAGGCGATTATCTTATTATGACTTTTATTCTATTTTCTTTTTAAATTCATTTTTCCGTTTATATTTGGGAAGTCCTTCTGTCTCAGACACGTTACAAGCGCCCCCTAGCACCATGGAAGACTGTCGATGATGCTGGTGCCTGAAGCGAGGACCTAAAATGCTGATTTTCAGGGCTGACAGGTTCTCTCAACTTCAAATATTGGCGCAGCATAATCTTCCTACTTTCCTACATCTATCTATACATCTGTTTGGAGACTAAAATAGTTGTACACTAAAAATCATTGCACTCTAAAAGTCAGTGTTTGAGCACGGATAAAGTCCAGAGTTCCGAATCCTGGTGGCTAAGATAAGTTTTCCTCTACTATGAAGATTGGTGCAACACAATCTTTTTGTCGCACCCCCCTCCCCGTTTGGTTCTGTACCCAGCTAGGCTAAGTGTAATGAATGTGTCTCTATTTATCGTCGACGAAACGGCCTACTAAGTTCACTAGCCATTGTTAATGAATTCGTTCCTCGATCGTGCAAAAAAACGGCAGACGTTGTGGAAGGCTTGTTCAGTAATGGACTTTCAAGTGCTGATTGATAATGGTGATAATGGATCCAACGCTGTAAGACTTAGCTATAGCTACGTTTGTTGGAGTCGGTAACGGCTCGGACAATGTGATTGGCGACCCAAGTTATGTGCCGTTGAGAAAGTCATGAATCTATTTTCCTCCAACCCAGCTATGAGTTGATTAAAAGGGTAGATTAGGCTCTATAGGCTTGAGAAGGCAACCAGTTTTGGAGAAGGAATACTCTGATTCTAAACCAGGGAGTGGAGTCCCCTCAAGGCGACTGGACACCTAATTTAAGCTCCTATATCCATGCAATTGCTAGACGTATCGCCCCTTAGACTGTATCAACAGGGCTGATTGGTGGATTCTGACGACTTGGCATTCCAGAATCTCCATGAGCTTCGCCCAGGAGAGGGCCCTGTATTGTCCGCAGAGACAGAACGGGGCCATTCAAGACTAAACTATTCCAGCAATTTCTATTCGCAATTATTGTTTTGGTTACAAGAGCAATTAATTAGCTTTTCAATGTATACATATATATATATATATATATATATATATATATATATATATATATATATATATATATTCAATATTTAATATTGCCATTTTCCGGGATTTATCTTCTTCGAAAATCGATCACCATAGCACAGCAGTAGAGTGCTTGCCTCTAGTCCCACCACGTCGTCTCAAATACTTTAAAAATGGTACTCAATGTCTCTCCGCTAAGCACTCAATACAAAGACGAAGATTGAGAGATCTCGAAGTTGAGGGGTTACGACCAAATAACTTTGGGTACATTGGTTCACAAAAGATAACCAATCAACGTCGAGTCTAGCCAGTACTTAGATCGGTTGGGCGAGCATAACGAAGTTTCGACAGGCCTGGCTAGCTGGAAGTGGGTCTTACAAACAATTGCTCGTGTGTTGCTGACAATGCAACACCCTTGATGAAAGTATAAGCAGAGAACAAAGATGCATATATCTTCCCCGGATGGTATGGCTGCTTTGACCTACAAAAAGATTTAAAACTCAAAACGGAAGTCGTTTGTGTAAGCATTGTAAATCTTACTGTAACTAGATACGCATAGGGAAGCAGACGACACAATGATTATCTTTGTGCGACAATGGAGACAATTCTTTCTTTCTGTTTTTCTTTCAAACTCATTAACCCTTTCATTCTGAGGTTTGTTTTTTCTTTTTAATTTCTTATTTCTTTACTGGTATGCTTCTGCCATCATTTCTGATAGTGTGTTTAATATACATGGATACACATGACGTTTTATCTACTTGGATGATGTAAAACAAATGTAAGACACAACTCTTTTTCATCATCATTGAGTTGGTTACGTCCCTTTAGTAACAATGTTTATTTAATTGATTTTGGGTGTTATAGACAGAAATAAATATACAAATACACTTCGTGTATTATTATAGTAGATTTTAGTTTCCTTCTTTTCTTTTAATCTTCAAACTTCTCCCCTTCGATTTTTTTTTTCATCAAATTTATTTTCTATTTATTATTGCCAGTCTTCTACTTCCCTTCCATTTAAACCGTAATTTTTTTTAATGCTTGATGTTCTCTGTTACTCGTAATTTTTTGTACTTAAGATCAGGTGAAAATCTACAATGCATTAACGATCTTCAGTGATGTAGTGCTGTTTCAATAGGTAATTCAGTCGTGTCGATTGCTCATCGAAGCTAAAAAAGTCTGTTAAGAATCCAGTAATTCGTAATAAAGAATTCCTTTTGAATTCCACTATATCATAGAGACGATTTTATTTAGTTTGAAATGTTGAAGACTGTCCTAGATCGAGTCGTGGTTTTCTCTGTTTGGGATTCTCGTAATAAATCTAATCCCAAAATGACTTTTGTTGTTTCGAAAAAGCAAAGAGGAATAAGAGTTCAGACGATGATCGATCCACTTTTCTGTAATTTCACTTTGAATCCATCTTCCCAGCTTCAAATTTTTTTGCCAAGGTCTGTACACTACGTATTACAGTTGACTGATTGCACGAGAAATAAGGAGTTGAGTAAATCTCAAAGTCACTTCTAAGATTTCCTTCACATTGTACAAAAGATGGTACTGAGTATATATAAAAAGATCAAAACTTAAACTAAAAAAATCCTTTCGGCATTCAGGAAAACCTTCAAACCTTCTTCTCTATATATATTTTTTTACTTTCCATTGATTTTTATTTTCATTATTCAACTAATCGACTCCACCTCAATCTACTGATATAGCAGACTAGCTGAAATCCGCCCTATCAGGCGGCTTCAAGGGCTTATAATTGAACAACCATAGCGTCAAAATTTGAATAGGGAAACATTTTGTAACATTTTGATTCTGGAGAAATTAAATGTTATTTCCACTGGAAAGCATCTCAAATAGAGAAAAGGAACATCTAGAAATATCTAGATTCTGGAGAATGCTGATGTTATTTCCACTGGAAAGCATCTCAAATAGAGTAAAGGAAAATGCAGATGTTCAAGAAACATCTGGAGTACTGACGCCAAATTTCTAGTGAGCTTGAACACATGCACAAAGGAAAAGGGAAGGAACCTTTCACTAGCGTGACAGAGCCAGTTTTATTTAATAGGTAGAATCAATATATATATATATATATATATATATATATATATATATATATATATATATATATATATATATATATATGCGTATATTTAACTGTAAGTAAATGTTCAGTTTAGCAGCTATATTACATTGGTAATTTAGAAAAAGACTTTAAAACGCTTTTTAAAAAATTCTCAAATCTTTTCACTTTTAAACAATACCCTAGGTCCTTACTAGAGTATGATTTTTTTTTCTCTGTACTCAACCCCTTGATGGTATCAAATATGCTGTTTGGAAATACTGTTGGGATTGTTTTGGGATAACATCTGTTGATACCTGCGAATCAAGAACAGCTCAACCCTAAACAATTAAATGAAATAAACGACGCATATCCTGATCTTTTGTTTAACAGAAGAAGAAAAGAACGGAGAAATGGTAGAAGGGGAAAAATTCTGTGATATCAAGTGCTTTCGGGGGGAAAAACGAATTGTGTTCCCAGTTATCAGCTTTTTTGAAAATGTAGTTGAATGTTTGTGAAGAAGTGAAACAGTTTCTCAAGACAGAAGCAGTCTTTGTTGACTTCTGTCGGAGAGAAGAATGTTCTCTTTTTTTTCAGTTCTACGGATGTTGATTTTTGTTGAAATCGCTACATGCTGTGTTAAAAAAAACTGTTGGTGTCTTTGTGTTTGAATGTTTTAATAGCGAGTCAAGATGGCAGCTATTGCTTATAGCGGGTGAAAAATCCGGTCCATCAACGACGGGTCAGCGGCTTCTGTTGTGATCCCCTCTCTGACTACTGAATTCAGGCAAGAGGTGGTTATATATGGACCTTTCTCTTCCCCAACCTGGCTCCAACTGAAGATGTATTTAGTGGGTTCTGATTGGCCAAAAGATATGGGGATAAATTATCACATGACCATCCCCTACTACATCCGTGCTTTTCTCAGCTGCTGCTGAGTTTTCTTACGAAAAGAGCCTCAAACGAAGGCTTATCAAAAAAAAAAAAAAGAAAAAAAAACCCAAAACACCCTAGCAGCAAATCAATCAATATCGAGAGCGGACAATGCTATCTACAATAAACAACCTGATTATTAATTTTACGATAATTATTCTATAACTTTTAAAATACACAATTAATTTTTGTATATTAACCCCCCCCCCCAAAAAAAAATGAAATAAAAGTATGTTATATCAAATTAGGAAAGCATTTTCATAGAAGTACAATACATAATCAATTAACCGATTGATGTCCACATGACATGTAACCAGATTTCTTAACGATAATTCCCGTAGTTGTAAAGTAAGATAGAACGAACATGAAATTAGTGATTTTATATAGATATTTACTTTGCTTGAAAATCACTTGGGCCATCGAAACATGTCATCACCGAGACTCAATCACAGAAGATTATAGTTATGCATACAGTAGTAAGGATATAACAATCTATAAGGTAATACTAATGACTATGCAAATTAAACAATTTCAATTCTTAAACCTATACAGGAGACCAGCAAGGATGATTGGCCAGCAAGTAAAAACACCAAGGGGTAGTTATCCTCAATTTTTGGTTTAGTTCAATGTTAATTTGCAATAGGTCTTCAAGATTTAGTTGAAGGATTTTGATGTGTACCATTATAAAGAGTCATCTTTCACGTATAT